>PVJL010000186.1:0-256721 GCA_004026885.1 Lyroderma lyra
TGCACGAAAGCCTGGAAGTCCTTGAATCCTTTGAGGAAGAATCTGAACTGCAAAACACATGTCTTTGGTATTTATAACTGGTCAAAATAATGCTGGAGTTAATGTTCCATCTGTTATGGAAAATTCAACCTACCAAGCTGTCCTGTGAAAGAAAGGAGCTGCAGGGCTGGCCCTGTGGTCTCCATCCTTTGTTTAACTCCTGCAAAATTTGAAAGCACATTCGCCTACGAAGAATAAGGCTTCCTTATGAACTAGCTTCTAAACGAACTCAGCTGACAAGAAGTCAAAACAGCAGGCCCAGCTGCAGCATTTCCCCCCAGCCCTGAAGGCTAGCTGGGTCTTTCTAGAACATCAAAGGCACAAACAACGGAACCCCCATAGAGACTTTCATCCTCCCTCCAGGCCAGGTGGCATCAGACTGTCAGAAGCAAAGGTAACGTACCGGGTATGTGTGTTTTCTTCACGTGAAAGTTGATTTTGCCAGAGAGCTTGTAGATCGCAGTTCCCATCGCTGAGCCCCAGCCCCGCTGCGCAGCCTGGAGAGACAGCTGAGGGGGACAGGCTGCGCGGCCAGCCCGGGCTGACCTGTGTGACTCAGAGCCCACCAGCAGGCCGGGCCCCCCTGCACCCGCTGGCTTCACGGACTTTATCACCCGGCCACCAGCACCCTCAGCGGCTCGGTGCGCCCGGGCTGTTCAGCTTCCACAGCCGCGTCCATAAATCAGGTTAGAAGAGGTCAAGGGAGCAAGCGACAGGGCCGAGAGGAGACGCCTGCCTGTACTAGTTAAGGCCTCCGGACACAGGCAGCCTCGGAAACCTGTGTGACCCGTGGTAAGTTTGTCACCTATCTAGGCCTCCACTTCTTCTGTAAATTACAGTTCGTTGCCCCCTTATCTGCAGAGATACGTTCCAGTGGGTGCAGACAGTACTGAACCTCATGTATACGTCTGCTCTCCTATACACACGGACGGACGGTAAAGTTTAATGAATAAATGAAGCGCAGTAAGAGAGAGACAGTAACTAACAACAAAACAGAATTATACTCTACTGTAAGTTACATAAATGTTGTCCCTGTCAAAATGTCTTACTGTCCTCACCTTTTCACTTAAGACACACTGTACAGCTTTGGGGGTATATTGGAATTATCAGCATCACTACGCTTGCATTTTGGGGCACTTTTAAGTAAAATAAGGGTTGCTAGAACTTGAGAAAAGTGAAAACACTTTCACAGCTCTAGGTTTAATGAGAAAGCATGGGCAGCCTGACAACCACTGGGCTGGAGGGGACTGACGGGCGGGGCGCAGGACGGGCTGGGGACGCAGGACCGGGGTCATTCACGTCCGGCGGGACAGAGTGGACGGCAGGTAGTTCACGCTGCTCAGCACAGTGTGCCATTCACAACTCATGAATGATTTCTGGAATTTTCCGTTTAATATTCTCGGACAGCGGTTGACCACAGGTGATGGATAGCGCGGAAAGAGAAGCCGCGGATAAGCGGGGTGACGACTGCACTTCCCAGAATACCAGGAAACCTCACCTCCTGCACTCAATCACATCGCGATTCTCAGCGTTGCGGGAAAGGGATGCCCACAATTGCTCGGTTGTGAGAAGAAGGGGGGCTGCTCACTGGCATTCTTCAGGCAGGTCCCCGTTTGTCTTCTGTTTGTACTCACAGTGCACACCCCAGCCCCAGGGCAAGAACTGCTGCCTAGCATCCTCCTCCTTACAAGTTTTCCTGAGCGTCCCCGGCCCAGGGGCTGCCTTCCCAGGAACAGTTAGAAAGCCTTCCTGTAGCTGCACTCTTCTGCCCCTGATCGCCCCCTTTGGTCGACTTGGAGTCATTTCTGTCCTTTGGAAGCGCCCAGGTCAGTCCTCTGGGGAAGGCGCTTTACTTTCCTGAGGCAGGGAGCAGGGCTGGTTTCACCAACCCAGGCCTCAGGGCGGGAGGCGGTGGGACCGGTACAAGCCTCTCAGCAGCACAAAAATAGCATTTCTTATTTCTCAGCTGGCTCTGTCATTTACGAGCGTGGGACAGGGGTTCTCAGTTTTCACATCTGTAAAACGAAGGGCGCTTCTAGGTGACCTCTAAGGTCTCTGTAAATTCTGGCTTCCTCTGAGATTCTCAAATTGGACTTTGCACAACCTAGAAAGGGCTAAATATGGTTCACCTTCTGGAGCATTAATATTACTTTTTATATTAAAACAGGAAGTGTGATGGAATGCAATTCAAAATTCCCAAGTTTTCTTTTAAAAGTATTCATGTTGGAAAAAAATAGTGACATGATGATGAACAACGTGAATGTAGCTAATGCCACTAAATTTTATATTTAAAGATGGTTAAAATAGCAACATTTCTATTATATGTATTTTTGCTACAATAAAAAATTGAAAAAACAGTGTTTAGATAGGCTAGAGAGTCAAGAAATAATCCCATGCATTCTCGATCACCTGCTTTTCTATAAAGGTAAAAAGGCAATTGAGTGGAGAAAGGATAATCCTTTTAACAAATGGTGCTAGAACAATTGGATATTCATATGCTTTTTGCATATCTTAAAATAAATGTCAATTCATACCTCTCACCGTGTATAAGTATGAGTTCAGAATGGATTACAGATCTAAATGTAAAATCTAAAGTTATAAAATTTCTAAAAGAAAACATAGGAGTAAATTTTTGAGATACGGGGTTAGGCAAAGATTTCTTAAATAAGATGCCAAAAGCATAATTAATAAAAGAACTTTACATTGGATTTAATAAAAATTAAGAACTTCTCCTCAAAAGACACGCATAAAAGAATGAAAAGACAAACCACAGACTGAAAGTAAATATCTGCAAATCCCATATTTGATAAAGAAACATATAATGAAATCTTAAAACTTAACTAGAAAGCAAACAACCCAATGAAAAAATGGGCAAATGATTTGAATGAACTTTACCAAAGACATACAGATTGCCAATAAATACGTGAAAAGATGCTCAATATCATTAGCCATTAGAGAAATGTAAATTAAAACCACAATGTAATACTATCCCACACCTATCAGAATGATTCAAAAGCAAGTGACCACATCAAGTGTTGGAAAGGAGCAGCTGGAACTCTTTCTTCCATGCGGCTGGTGGGAAACAATGGTAGGAGCTCTTTGGAAAACAACTGAACAGGTTCTTGAAAGGTTAAGTACACATCTACTCTATGACCTGGTTATTCCACCCCTGTTTTTACCCAAGAGAAAGGAAAGCATATGTCCCTACAAAGACTTGTAAACAAATATTCACAGCAGCTTTATTTTTATTTTTTAATTTTTAAAAATTACTACTGTGGCTGACATTTCCCCCTCATGTTCGTGCAGTACTTTTTTTTTGGTTTTAAATAGCAGCTTTAATTTTATTTAACAAAAATACAAGAGAACAAATCCACTTTTATTTACTTAATTTTCAATAAGTTTAAATGCTTGACGGGTACAGCATTCACGGATTGCGTCCAATGGTCTTAGCAGGAAGGTGGTTTTGGAATGTGGCACAAACCATGCCAGTTCCCACAAGCACAAGCTGCCTTTCCCAACATTACTCTGGCGTCACTGTGGTGTTCTCTGCTTTGTACACATAAGCACAGCTCTTGCCTAGACAGAATTCAGTTTCACTTCGAGCATAAACACATCAGTTTTAAGAAGATCTGTGTGCTTCCTCGGGTTCTGAAGATCCCGTTTATAGCTAGCAAAGATGGCCTTGGACCACAGACGCATTTGTCACTTCAGTAATCCTGGTCCCAGGAGGTCTCCATAGTCTCCCAGACGGTGGAAAACGTGTGGCCGTTTTAACAGCCCCAAACTGGAAACAATTCAAATGTCCATGAACATTCGAATTGGTAAATGGATAAATAAATTTTGATACAACAAAACACACTATTCAGAAAAATTTTTAAATGAGCTATTTTGCTACACACATTATGGATGAATTTCAAAATAACGATACTGAGTAAAATAAGCGAGACAAAAAAAGAGTCCATATTGTGTGATTCCATTTACATACTATTCCAGAAAATGCAAACCAATCTATAGCAACAGAAAGCAGATGAAGGGTCAGTTGGGGCTGGGGGACCCAGGGCTGAAAGGAAAGGATTACAAAAGGGCATGAGGTCTTGCTAACAGATGTCACCCCAAAAAGTCTATCAATAAAAATGAATAAAATAAAATTTTAAAAAAGGGCGTGAGGAAGTTTTTGTGGGTGATAGATTACATTCATTATCTCGATTGTGGTGATTTCCAAGGTTAAGGGGTCAAGCTCTTCTGAGCTTGGGAGAACTGTCTGCATGGTCTCAGGTAGCAGGATAAATCCATAGAGAGGAAACCTTTCACCAAGCTGGGTTGCCACAAGATATGAAGATTGAGTCCTTCGAGATCTCTCTCTTTTCTTTGCCAGTCATAGTAATGATTTGGTTAGGTTTCTCTGTTATTTTTCCTCATAAACCATAATGCCTGTTTTACTGATGAGAATATTTTGATTACAAGTAATAAGAAACCTATCTCAATCTGACTTAACGCCAGTAAGGGAATTTGTTGGCTCACACACCGATAAGTACACTACATTTAGGTATGGCTGGATCCAGGAGCTCAAACAAAATCACTGGTTCTGGATCTATCTCCATCTCTCTGCTCTGCTTCCTCTGCGATGGCTCCACCTTTAGGAAATTCTTCTCTTCAGGGTGGCAAGATGATTGCTAGCAGCTGCAGGCCTGCTTCTCTGCAGACAGAGTGCTTTCTTTTCCTAGGAGTCCCATCAGAAGATCCAGGATCGACTCTGGTTGGATGGGCTTACACGTCTAACTAGGTTAGAACATGCTGATTGGCCAGGCTTGGATGATGTGCCCACCCATGGATAACACGCAAGTAGAGAACGAATGGCTTCTCAAAGAAAATCAGATATTGCACTACACCTGCAACTTTAACCCTTGTGAAACTAACAATTAGCTCAACGTGGTGCTTATTTCCTAAAAAGTTGACTTTGGAAAGTAATTGCATTTTGTATTAGAGATACATGAGATTATGGACTCACATGATTAGAAATATTTAAGGTCCAACAACCCATTGTTGCAGATTTTCTATCTCCTCCCTATTCCTTTTAAGCACTAGCTTAAAAGCTAATTCTATTTCACTGCATATGATCTTGACCATTCAGTCTAGGAAAATGTACAATAAAGTAAAAATAAAAGCTACCCCGACTGTACTAAGCATTTTCTCTAGATAGGACTTAATTTCTCCAAGCAACTCTGTAAGAATGTCACAGAGGACAGGACTGAGTTCAGAAAAGCTAAGTCACTTGTCCAAAGGCCAAGCTTGTGAGTGGTGAAGATCAGAATGCAGCCCACCTGATGGAAAGCCCTGTGCTCTCAGCTGCTGTCACTGCAGGTGGACTTCCATCTGCAGCTTTCACCCGTCACCAGGGGGGTCACAGCTGCAGAAGGTCACTCACAACAGCCTCCAGAGCTCAGGCTCCAGCCTCGCCTGCCCTGCGCACTATCCAGCACCCACTTAATGCCGTTAGGATAAAACGAGGTGAACCCACACCTTGAACTTGCCCTTCTTTGATGCTAAAGGGAGGTTTCCTTTGTAGGCAATTTAACATAGGGTTATTTCTGTTTCCTTGTTAGCATCAAGCTAACAAAGGAATGTTCCCTTTTCAGTTCCCTTCGATGTGCCTTTTAAGAATGCTGTTAAACCGGAGTTTGATGTGGAGTAAAGAGCATTGGCCTAGTTAGGAGACCTGAATTTTTCTATTTCTGGCTTTTCCAACATCTTAACCTCTCTGAGTCTCAGTTTCCTGAACTGAAGTTGGATTAAATCAGTATTCTCATGGTGTTGCCTAAAATGAACGTTTTAAATTTTCAGTGTGGACTTTAATGTTAAAAAATACAATAGTACATCAAATCGATGATTTCCCAGGTAGCACTTCTTAGGATGACATTAAGTAGAAAGGGCAAACTATTTAGTAAAAAAATGAAGTAAATACTAATAGAGGGTCATGCAATTGTGGCAAAAATTGTGATGATGGCCTGTGAATGGCTGACGTTTGGGAACGCTGAATTGGGAAATGAGAGCTCCTACCCACTGAGCGCTTATGTGCCAGGAACCTTGCACTTTATATGAATTAATTTACTCACTACTTAGCATAGTCCTAAGCAATAGTCAGTGTCATTATTATCTTTATTTTATAGAACAGGACACTGGGGCACAGAGAGGTTAAATTCCTATCTTATGGTCACCTGCCAACTTATGGCAGAGCTGGGGACTGACCTCAAGTCACACCCTTAGGCCTTGCGCCCTGCTGGCGGCCTCGGCAGGGTGCGAAGCACTGACCGAGCCAAAGACAGGCGTCTGTCATTCAGCAGGTCTCAGGCGGAGGGCAGCAGGAGCATCCCCGAGGGGCATGTTAAAGCTGCAGGCCCTCCCCCAGAAATCCTGGTCCTTAGATAGGAAGAGGGCAGGCAGGCAAAGTTTTGGTAAACCCACCGGCTAGTTCTGAAGCCAGTGGACCTACGGGCTCATGAGAAACGAATCCACGAGAACTTTCTCCCTTGTTATCTGGCTTGTCACTCGCATCTGAGGCTCTTTGCAGTCCGTGGGACAGCGGTAACAAGGTGATGTCACGTCTCTTTCAACTGTTCCATTTACAGGCATCACAGCTGGCAGCGAGGAATCAAATCATCTTTATTCCCGTGTGTCCTGTCAGGAGATCTCTCTGTCCCTCGCCTCTGTACCAGTAATGAAAGAAACTCCAAAGCAGAGAGCAGCAGGTAAGTCGACTTTGCAAAACTTCCCAGTAGACCCAAACAGACTCTGGGCCTGCATCTCACCACGCTTTGCTGCCACCTCCCCTCCCATGTCCCCTTTCCACAGCCAAGGCTCATTGTGATTCCAAGTAGGCTGAGTACTTATGGAGCTTTAAACACCTGAATGGAAGAAGTGTAGGACTTCCAAAGACACTAAGGAAAAGAGATGCCTGTGCCCCGGGCACAGCTTGGCTCGCCAGGCCTGCTAGCAAGTGGGCAGTGGGGAGGAAAAGGAGTGAGGATGTTTTAGAGCTTCTGAAAAGAAGGAAACGGCCTTCTGCTTGTATTTCCCTCTGACACACCATCTAGAAAATAGGTAAGGGATATACATAAATACCTTCCATTCAAAACACAAGATCTTAACAAGTACTCTCTCAGTACACATCTTTTCAAACAGGTATGTAGCAAGTTTGATGAGCCAATGAACGAAAATATTGTAGAACTCTAAGACCTGGTGTGCAACAACGGGATGAAAAGGCTAAGTGGGAACGAGAGCTTTTCAGATCCGTCTGGAAAACACGGTCACAGGAAACAGAATGTATTTCCAAAGGCATTCGCTTTCCTGCCTCCTGGGGTTTCAAAAAAATTTGCTATCCCAGAAGAGTCCCTAAGTGTGGAATTAAAATTTTGAAGCTTCACAAGTTGAGCTCTGGGGAATTTCAGACGCCCCCTCTCGTCTAGGGATGAATGTAGCAGCCGGGAGCAGGGCTGTCCACTGTCTGGGGAGGGAGACCCACGCCGCTTTGGGGGTGGGAGGGCAGCTCCAACTCAGGCGTAGCTGAAACGGAAACGCACCCTAACTGAGCCGCCTTTCGGCTGCACGATCTGGGCAAGTCATTAAGTCTCTGCAACGTCTCTGATTCCTCTGATCACAATGACGTGGAGTGGGGGATAATGACACTTGCGGTTTTGCAGTGTAGGTTACAGGTGCACAGCTGTCATCCAATAAATAGTAATGGGCGTCCCCTGGTGGCCCAGGGGCGAGGCTTTGGAGCTCTCAGTGCCACAGCCTGGGTTCGATTCCCAGCCAGGGAGCTCCCCCCAATAAGCAAACAAACAAATAAATAGTAATGGCCATGCCGACACTCCGGAAAACAGAAGCACGGACACCTGGAAATAAAATATTACCCACAACCCTGATGTCCATGGACCCTGTCCTTCCTTCCTTCCTTAGGCATGTTATAGGACCCACAAGTCATTTTCTGCATCAGATTATCAGGTGAGGGCTTTCCAAATTAAAAAAGATTTGCTTGACTTTCATTTTGGCCTAGGCAGACTTACCTATCTTCCCAGTCTTTGTCTTACTAATACATCTCTCTGTCACCGAGGGCATTCTCACGGGTGGTGGGGTCAGAGAGGAGGTGAGGGGGTGATGAAAATGCCGTCATCTGATTGGGATTCCTCTTGGGGGGACGCTGGTCCCCTTTCTCCTGCCACAGGCCAAGGAGTGGGGGGACAGGTTTCTGCACCGAAGATTCCTCAGCTCCCTACTGCATGAACCCCCTCTGCCAGGTCGCTGAGCAGAGCACCCCTGGAGCACAGCTGGGCAGGACCACGGGGAGGATGCCATGGGCTGCTCCCCATGCCGGAAGCACAGGACAAAGGCACTGGGCCCAGGGCCTGGTGAGGAGGGGGCCTAAGTCTCTGCCCCTTTCAGGCCACAACCAGGGAGCCTCTGCACTGGTGGAGGTCACCCCAGCCTCCACACCTCCTGCAGATGACCCTGCAAACGATTACCCACTGAGAGGAGTAAATGTGGCTTCGCCCACTCACCGTCTCCCTGCTTGCAGACCTCGTTCATCATCAGCTACAGCCAGAGACCATGGCAATACTATTTGGCTAGTTGACACCACCTTCACCACCATTTCTAGCTCCTTTGGGTTCATAAACATTAAAAAAATTGTTTTAAATTCTACCACCGTAAGAGCATTTAATAAGACATGTAGCCTCTTAACAGATTTGAAAGTGTACAGGACAGTACTGTTACCTGTAGGGACAAGGTTCTATAGCAGATCCCTAGAATTTATTAATCGTGTGTAACTGCATTTTTATACCTGTTAATAACCAACTCTCCTTTCCCTCTCTCCCCAGCCCCTGGCAAACACCATTCTATTCTTTGCTTTTATGAGTTTGACTGTTTTAGATACCCCAAAGAAGAGAAATCATACAGTATCTGTCCTTTGGTGACATTATTTCACTTAGCATCATACCCTCAAGGTTCATCTGTATTGTCAGATACGGGAGCATTTCCTTCTTTTTAAAGATTGAATAACATTCCCTTATCGGTATATGCCTTATTTTTAAAAATCCAGGGAGTTCCCTGGTGGTGTAGTGGCTTAAGGCTTCGGCGCTGGCGCTGTCAGCACTGCGGCCTGGGTTCGATTCCCGGCTAGGGAACTACCCACATACCAAAAAGAAAAAAAAAAAAAAATCCACTCATCCATTTATGGACACTTAGGTTGTTTCCACATCTTAATTACTGTGAATAACACTGCAATGACTATGGAAGGACTAATATCTCTTTGAGATCCCAATTTCAATTCCTTTGGACAAATTCCCAGAAGCGGGATTGCTGGATTATTTAATTTTTTGAGGAACCTCCATACTGATTTCCATAGTGGCTGCATCGTTTTGAATTCTCACCAAGAGTACGTGGGTTCCAATTTCTCCACATCATCAACAACACTTGTCTTTTGTCTTTTTTTTGTTTTTTTTTTTTGCTTTTTGGTATGTGGGTAGTTCCCTGGCTGGGAATCGAACTCAGGCCGCAGTGCTGACAGCGCCAGCGCTGAAGCCTTAAGCCACTACACCATCAGGGAAGTCCACTTCTTTTGTCTTTTTGATGACAGCCATTCTGACAGGTGTGAGGTGATATCTTATTGTGGTTTTGATTTGCATTTCCCTGTTGACAAGTGACCTTAATTATCTTTTCATGTATCCGCTGGCCATCTGCTTATGTTCTTTGGAGAAATGTCTGTTCAAGTCATTTGCCCATTTAAAAAATGGGCTATTAGTTTTTTGCTGTAGAGTTATAAGAGTTTCTGATATTTTTTGGAAATTAACCCGTTATCAGATACATGGTTTGTAAAGATTTTTTTCCCACCCAGAAGGTTGGCTAAAATTTTTACTCTACTGATTCTTTCCTTTGCTGTGCAGAAGCTTTTTAGTTTGATGTAGTCTCGTGTGTCTATTTTTGGTTTTGCTGCTGGGCTCAGACATTTAAAGTCCATTTATTCTAAGGCTATACCAACACCTCCAATTACAGTCAGTCACTCTGTTTCTCTACCCTGCCGCCACCCTGCGCTCTTTTTTCAGTAATGACCTCAATGTTTTTAGTTAACAGTGATAGTAAGAGAAATCCAGAGAACTGAAACACCACAGTCATATTTAACACATACGAAGGCTGTCTGGAAAGTATCCAGCATGTAATATGAAAAATAGAGGCATTTATGGCTGGATTTTTTCTGGACAGCCCTCATATATCTAGGCTCCCAGTCTGAGAACTCACAACAATTTTTTTTTTTTTGCTTGAAAGGATCAAAACTTAGCAGATTTTTTCCTTCTACTAAAACGTCTTTCTTGAATGCACCATTATGACTAGAAATAGAAGCTAGTACCTATCGAGTGCTTATTATGTGTCAGGTTCTGATCTAAAATGCATTACTTCTATCAACTTACTTAATCCTTACACAATCCTACAGGGGAGTTGTTATTACTATCCTCATTTCGCAGAGACTGAGGAACTTTACCAAAATCACACACAGAAGGCAGTGGGGCTCAGATTAGGAACTATGCGGTTGATTCTAGTGCCTGTGCTTCCCATCACAATGCTTCTCTGATTGTAAATCTCCTCTGAGAGAGAGAGGGAGAGGGAGGGAGAATGACAGGGAGGCAGTCTACATACAAGGTCTGACAATTAATTTCATGAACTCATCCTAGAAAAAGTGCTACATACCTCATTGCTGAGTATCACTACAGTCACCTTCAGAGTACTCCCCTTCGGAAGCTATGCACCGACATCAGTGCCTGGTCCACCCTTCAAAGCTATTTTGGAATGCTTTCTGGAATGGCCATCAGATCTCTTGTCATATTACCCTTGATGTCCTGCATGTCATGTAAATATCTTCCTTTCAATATTTGGGTAAAGAAAAAGTCATCAGATCCCAGATCAGGTGAGTAGGGAGGGTGTTCCAATACAGTTATTTGTGTACTGGCTAAACACTCCCTCACAGACAGTGCTGTGTGAGCTGGTACATTGTTGTGATGTAAGAGACATGAGTTGGAGAAGAGTTCAGGTCGTTTTCATCTAGCTTTTTCATGCAGCCTTTTCAGCACTTTCAAATAGTAAACTTGGTTGACTGTCCAGCTGGTACAAATTCATAACAAACAATCTCTCTGGTATCAAAAAAGGTTAGCAACATTGGTTTGACTCTTGATTTGGACTGACAGAACGCTTTTGGTTGTGGAGAACTGGCTGACTTCCATTGTGCACTTTGATGCTTTGTTTCAGGGTCGTATTGGTACACACATATTTCATCACCAGGGATAACACAGCCCAAATCATCATGTTGTCTCTCAAAAAGTTCTTGGCGAACTTCGACTTTCCTTTGCTTTTGTTCATTGGTGAGCTCTTTCAGGACCATTTTTGCACACACCTTTCTCATGCCAAGATTTTCAGTTAAGATTTTCCTTCCTGTTTCTCTGTCGATGTTTACTTGGTCTGTTATGCTTGCCACAGTCATCCAATGATTTTGTCACACAATTCCACAAATTTTTGCAATGTTTTTTATCAGTTCTGCTTGTTACTGGCCACCCTGTCCTCTTTTATCAGTGATGCTTTCACTCCCCTCAGAAAAACGTTTGTACATTGCCATTTTCTTCATGGCATTATCCCCATAAACTTGGACTAACATGTCCCTGGTTTCACTTCCACTCTTGCCAAGTTTAATAAGAAATTTAATGTTTGTTTTTTGGTCTAATTCAAGCTCCCACATTTTCGGGAAGGCACACAGAAACATGCAAGAACAATAATGAATGCCACTCAGCAAGACACCGCCACATGTCAACATGAACAGTGTGAGACACAGATACACCAAGGCTATGAGACCTTGCAGTTGTTTGTACAGTGCAGTCTATGTAAGTGCATGGTGGCAAGTTCGTGAACCTAATTTGTCAGACCTCATACATATTTGTGTATTTAATTTCCTTATGGTACAGATTTTCAGTTGGATAAGTTTTGGCACATACATCCAGGTAACCACCACCCCAATGCAAATACGAGACATTTTCATTAACCCTCATGGCCCTTCAGTCAGTCCTCATTTCTTGCCAGATAACCACTGATATTCTAGCTCTGATTTCATGACCATCCTGAGTGTCCGGTTGTCTTGTAAGTCACAATGAAAAGGTGTTAAAGAGAAAATATTCCTAAGAAATTAATAGGATAGGCTTTCTCCCCCAAGTAGGTGTCCTGAAAGCAATGTTCACTTGGAGGTTAGTAATGATGTGGGGAAAGGAATGAAAAACTGGGTAGTGAAAGTGAAATGACCAGGATGATTATTGGGAACTCCAAAGTGCCCTGGAGTAAGTTACACATGAAACAAGGCTAATTTTGACATGTAGGAGCCTAAAATGTAGGGCTTAATCCTATAAATGGAGAATCTAGATCTCACACTTGTCTTAAAGAACACGTATGCACTTGGTATGTAAGCTTCTTAGGATTTAATGTAAGTTACCAGATATACTGACAACGTGAGACCTGTTTTTGTAAATGAGTAACATGGTGACATTCTATATGACTTCAAGAAACCGTCCTCCTTTGTGCTCTCTTCAGCAACTATACAGCTGCTCTCAGTGTCATGGCATTTACAAAACTGAAGGGAACCTTAAGCTCAAGTCCAACCCTTACGTTTTGCAGATGAGAGAGCCAGGGGATTAAGTGACTTGCTCAGTCACGCAACTCACAGGAGCAGAAGCAGGTCCTGTGCTGCAGTCCCGTGCTCCCTGTACTGGACACAACGCTCACACGTTCTGGGTTTTTCACGTGTAGCTGACGTTCAAACTCTTGATTAGAAATGGCCCCAAGCCATCGAATGTGGATTTTCCATACACCTCTCCCCTTCCTTTTCCTTCAAGACCATGGATTAGTGAGGTGCTTAAAATATATATTGAGTTCAGATCTGTTGACTGTAGGTTATCGATGAGTGACAGAAAGAGTAATACTGAAGAGATGACCTGATGTTGAGCTGTCTTCTGTAGGTGGCCAAAATCCACCAATCACAGAAGGCTGGAGCAAGAATCACTAGGAAAGTGGTAGATTTCTAAGAGCCAATTCATTCTTTTCACTTATCCAACTCAAATCTCATATGGCTGGCTTCAGACACCAACCCAGTAAGACAGACAGCTATGAACTGCTCACCATACAGATCACTTTGTTAAACACTGGAGATAGAATACAAGATAGTTATTGCTCTTGCGGGAATGTAATTCTGTAAGGTATAAATCTAAATAATCTCAAGAAAATGGGGTACTATCTCAACAAAAGACTTTTTCATCAGATTGTAAGTGAAAAGATTTTTGGAAACAGGCTATTAATCCCCAAACTAATGAATACTAGCAAGGTGTGCTTTGGAAAAACAAATGACCAAATTTTCTAGGTATAGATGACCCGCTGATGAGGGCTGTGTGTAACATATATGTTCACATTCTCTGATGTCTATACGCCACAGTGCCGGACCTAGAACTGGATATCTAAGAAAAAGTTCTGGTGCCTCCCATGTAATTGTTTTAGAAGGTTAAGCTATTTAACCTTTAATGTGGGTAGTCCCCTGGCTGGGAATCGAACCCAGGCTGCAGATTGACAGCGCCAAAGCCCTAGCCACTACACCACCAGGGAGCTCCCTATTTAACCTTTTGAGGACAGTTTACTCATTTTTAAATTGAACCGATTAGAGATTATTTTTCTTAATTCCCCTGAGGTTCTAACATCCCAAATTATGCCATCTCCATATCTGAGGGATGACATATATACATAAACTATTAAGTTATATTCACCATATTTCGGTAGTAAAAAGAATGAAAGAAAAAATTTTTAAAAAAATAGATGATCAAAATGTACTAGGCCTTACATTTTCAAAATTTCTTATTCATACCCCTTCCTTGGTGATTACAGATTATAGTAATTTCTGTGTTAATTAAAGGAGAATCTGGTGCTGGATCATCTATCATATAATCAGATTATGCTTAATAATCTCTCAGACAAGGAGTAAATGTTAAGCACTTACATAAGCTGCAGAACTACACGGGTGTCAAAGAAACATAATCTTAATTCAGTTGCAAGGAAAAACATTATGAGAAGCGTGTGCTTACCTTAGTCTAGGTGGTATGTGCAACGCTCTCGTACCTGCAGAGAATGGAGGTGAAAGCTGGGCTCTGCGGAAGGCACTTCTGACACTGACTTGGAGAGGTTACTCCCTTTAAGTCCTTCTCCTCTGACCCTCTCGCATTCCAGTTATGACTGGACATAATATGCAGAGCTTCATGCAGCTGTATATTTAAGGTGCTTTAAAATGTCACATCAATCCCTGACTAAAAAATATGCTCCATAAACCGACCCAAACAAAAGAAATGTAAGGTCCATTGATCTTTTCAGTTTTCTAGGAAAAGGATGCGAACTCACTGTGATGAACTTATCCTTTTTTGTTTATTCTGAGGTATTTTAATTCTATAAGCAAATTAAGGTTCATTGAAAATGAGAGCTGTTTTTGATACTTGTTTTGTAAAGCTGAACATTTCCATCTCTCTCTAGATAACTCTGAACCCAAATGGCTAAGAAGCATTTTCCTGGCTTTGAATACCTCATGCTTCAAATCTCTCCATTTTCCTGCAACTACATTAGAGAATACTTTTTAAAGGCTTTAAGAACTTTCTTTTTTCCTCCTAGTTGAAGGAAATGCCATTTTAGTAACAGAAAAAAACTGTATTTGAAATGAAACTTTAGCCTGAGATAACTTACCTCCCACTTGCCTCCACAGCAATTTGGATTTCCAACTCTTCGAGCAGGTCAGTGATTTGGGGTACCAGTACAAGAGCTGGGCTATTCTTCTGAAGGTCTTGTTAAAGTCAATTCTTACGGCCATAGCTGGACCTACAAGTGTTCCAGAAGGACTCTCTACAGAAATCATGCAGGAGGAAAACACAGGAACACCCACATATGACACTTTAGCTGTGAACTCGTTCAGCCAGCATGTCTGGGGACCACCTGTTAACCCTAAATCCCCTTTCCCTGTCACTCCTGTGGTTTGTCCTTTAAACTTTAGCCCTCATAATTAGAAACTGTATTAATAGATGTTCTTTCCAAAAAAAGAGTTCTAAACTTCAGAAACTCTAACCTAACAACACTGGATAATTTTTAAGCAGACACACCTCACAATCCTTTTTCACAAAAACACTTACTTGCATAAAGGAGCAAAGCGACCTGTGCCGGCTATCTGAAGCATGTAGTGGTGACTAACAAGCTGCTCGCCTGGATCCCATGTGTTTTGTGCATCTTCCATTGGTACAATGTTATGCATTTTAAACCCTGGAAGGAATGTATCCCTCATCAAAATTCAACTGATTCTTCTAAGTCATAAAATGTGTAAAAGAACAAGATTTTTTCCAGGGTCCTGTTTTGGTCTTTAACCCTTTGTTGAACTTTTATCAAGACCTTTAACATTATTGTATGTTATTTAATCAGACATTGATGTTCAGTTGCCTACTATACACATGGGACTAAAGCTGTCATCATTACCCCTGACACTGGATCTAACAGTTGGTCCTTGAGTATTGCTTATGTCAAAAGATAAACTTGCTCATGCTTGCTTAGTCTCTAAAACAGCCTGATATAAATATTTGGGCTGTGCTTTTACATACCACACTAAATTTGGGGGGCTGATTTACACTGTAAAAAGCTCAAAGGATATTATTATAGTACCAGCTTTAATGTCCAGGTTCGATGTTTTTTCTATTCTATTCCATTTTCAGTGTTTCTTAGGAATTTGGACTTTCATTCTTGTAAGTGACAAGTAGGAAGTCCAAGTAAAGCCACAGTGTCTTTCTTGAGCTACTTTTGTCTTGAAAGTGGGATGTGGGGTAGTGAATCTAGCTAAAACAGTGATGTCAAGACTTCTCGGTTTGTTTGTTTTTGTTTGTTTCTTTGTTTTTGGTGGTTCCCTAGCTAGGAAAGACTTCTCCGTTTTTAAAATTTTTTGTGATACTTCTCGAAGACAAAGCACAACGTGTACACTAATGCACCTGTGAGGGGGTGGGGTCAGAAAAGACTTGCTCTGATTGTGGCCATGATTCTGAAGGGAGAATACATTTTTGACATTTTAGTTACGACTGTTTATTCCTACAGATAGTCACTTTCTTAATTCCATTATTTGTAGCACAGAACACTACAAAAGGGATGTTCATTGCTTAAAAAACAACAGGAAAACAAAAAAATCAGTATTGTACTTTTCTTCTGGATAATGGACTAATGAAGATATTCTATTTTTAAGGAACTATTTTGAGGAAAAATTATATCTAAGAGACATTCTGCTTGACACAGTATAGTAAGATCTATAAGCTACTCACATAATTATTTGGTAATTTCCAAGAACACTGAAACCAGAACTTTAAAAGATGTTATGGGATTACTTTTCCCATTTCTTCCCTATCTTCTAATTCCTTTTGTACGTCATTGAAAACATGCCCTTTTTCACATACTTTCACTTATTTTTTTATTATTTCTTCTTCTGTTAGGACTATAATCTCTTTTATATTGAGAGTTAATGCCACTAACTCTTCTATTTGTTATACCATCAACCCCTATCTTTTGGAAATACAGGGCTGTCTTGAAAGTATCCAGCCACATAATATGAAAAATAGAGGCATTTGTGGCTGGATTTTTTTCTGACAGCCCTTATATATCCCAATATTGAAAAAAAAACTACAAAACTAGAGATGCAACTTATTTTATAGCTAATTTCACTTAAATAGTCATTCTGAATATTAGGTTAACACACTGGCATCACTATGTATTTACTGACTTAAGATTATTTAAATGAGAATGCATTTTTTGAGGTTAAAATATTCAAATAAAAATTGCTTGGTTTCCATGATACTATAATGGGTGTGAAAATTAATACAGGAAACCTCAACTAAAATTGGAGCTGGGAAGGCCTATAGAAGGAGCTCTCATGCCCTCCTACTCATCAATTACCCCAAACAGGAAGACACTAACCTCGCATCTACAAAGGAAGTGTATCTGCCTTATTAAACTAGCAGATTTTCTTCTTGCCCAGCAACAAGCCCAACCAACAGAAAACACCATAGCTTAGCCAATGGAAGCCGTCTTCACCCTGAACTCTTACTTTCTTCCCATGAACTTTCATTTTTCTTTTGTTAATGTTGCCCTTGCTCCATCCCATAAAAGCCTTATGTTTTGTATAACTACTTGGAGTACCTCTCTGTTTGCTAAATGAGATGCTGCATGATTCATGAATTAATAAAGCCAACTTTACATTTTCTCAGTTGAATTTTGTTTTGTAACATGGAGGAAAAAACAGTAAGTCTTAACTAATAATAATGTGAAACAGAGTAGTTCTTATCAATACAACTTATAAAAATACATTCCCCACAGCAAGGGTTTGTTTATTGACATTCTTTTCTAGAGGCACTGAAATAAAAGCTAAATCTGCAAATATACTAAAGATCACATGATTTAAGGAAAACTTTACCTAATGTTCAGTGATATAAACATTTAAACTATATAACTAAAACATACATGATAGATGGTCAAATGGAAAATTAAAAATCAAGAGGGATTAAATGCCCCCTCACTGCATACACTCAGATTAAGCAGGTATTTCAGAGAGGACAACTGTATTTAAAAAAATTAGTCCTTCAACCCATGCTTTTATTTCTATAATGTGTATATGTGACACTCAAATAAAATCCTATACCAAAAAGCAAAACAAACAAACAAACAAACAAACAAAAACAAGGGGAGTTCCCTGATGGTGTAGTGGCTTAAGGCTTTGGCGCTGTCAGCGCTGCGGCCTGGGTTCAATTCCCAGTCAGGGAGCTACCCACATACCAAAAAGCAAAACAAACAAACAAACAAATAAAATCCTAATCCATTTTCAGTTTCCAATGTTCATGATAGTCAAATTTATTTATTCTTTAGGACATGATAACTTTATTATATACAGTTTGTATATAATCACACTTCAATAATCTGATAAATTGGAAACCGAAACCAAAAACAATCCTTGTTGGATGAAATAATTTTTTGCTGAGCATAATCCTTTAGTCTAGAACTCTGGGTAGATTTTTCAGACAGTGTTCCCTTTGGATTTGTGTAGCATAAATTTATGAAAGAATTTCTATTAAACTTGGAATTCATGGGATTTGAAGAGACACAAAATTGTCCCTTCATCAAGTATCCTGAGAATAATTTACCATAACCACCAATAATTATTTCCTTTAAAAGTTAAACTCATTTCTCAAAATGTTATACACAGAAAAATAAAAATTCTTACATAAAAACTGAAAAATTCATTGATTTTTTTTCATGAAGTAGTAAGCAGAATTAAAGAAATATACAGCTTAAAATAGTTGAAATGATTCTAAAATTTTTATGTCAATTTTAAATTTATGACCAAAACAAAAGTGAACAGTTTTTAATAATTAATCCACTTAAACATTTTTGCTCAATAAATTATCTGTAAGTAAACAGATATGAGGATAAATGGGACCTGGGCACCTTGTAAAATGAAATAATGCCACTTTATCCTTCTCAAAAAAATTGTGATCCTAGTAAATCATGGTTTGGTTCTGCTTCCTACCCATAGAAGCCACCTCTCCTTCCTACCACTTAAAAATGTATCAACTATCAGTCTTCTGATTTGTAAGGATGCCAATTTTGTTTCCATTTAAACATGTTTCCAGTAGGCAGTCAGAGATATATGACTGAATTAGCCTTACGCAGAAGATTGGTATATCAACATAGCAAATCATGGCTTTCTTCTAGGACTCACTGAGGTTTAATGTCCTCATACAATTATAAATGTTAAAAGGTAAAATTACATCTTAACAGCAGCCAAAAATTTATATATTTTTATGTATTTACAATATTGTACATATTTACACGACCACATCAAATACTGAATTGTAGAAACAAGAGAGACCACCTATAAAAGCATTCATTTAATGCTGCAGCATTATTTTCTTGTGCAAACTGAAACTTTCTCAAACTTCTTGGAAAGTTAAAGACAGTCCACATTGCGAAGGCCACCATCCATGGTTAAAGAGCCAAACCTAAAAACATAGAAGAAAAAAAGCAATGTCAAAAGATTCATTTATTTGGCTCCCAACATTTTAAAGAATACTATAGAATACTTTTTCAGAGGAATAAATTTTTATTTTTAAATAGTTTAAGCAACTATGAGTTGTTTTCTTTCTTACTGAAATACAGTGGTATTATAAATATGTGAAAAAAACACAATTCAGTGGCTTGGGAAGACTTCTTAAGAGTAAATGGGGAATGATGAATGCAGAAAGTGTTAGGAAGAATTAGATAATTTCTTTCTTTCTTTCTTTTTTTTTTTGGTTGGTTCCATGAGTGGGGATCAAACCCAGGCCATGGTGGTGAGAGCATCAAAGCCTAGCCACTACTCTACCAGGCAACCATGAGAGATACTTTCTTTTTGGTGGGGTGGGATTTATAAACAAAGATGTAGATGGAAATGGGAGTAAGTGTGACACATTCAAGGGACAACAAGGAATGAAACCTTGCTAGAACACACTGCTATTTTGGGGAGTAGTGGGAAATAAAATTGGGTGAACTGGTTGGGGACAAACCATTATATTCTTTGAATTCAAGTATGAATTTAGACTTGACCTTTTAGATAACAGGAGTTTAGACATTTTTGAGCCAAGGGAGTGGCATGATAAAACCAGTATTTGGGAAGATTATTTTGGCTGTAATACCCTGACAGATGGGAGAGCCTGGGGTTAAGGAAATATGTTGATGGAAGTTTATTACCACAGCTCCATGTGAGGAGGAAAGGAGAGCTGAATGAGGCTGATGAGGTGAAATACGAAAACATTTTGAAAGATTACCAAACTTGACGAAAGGGAGTAGTTAAGTGTTTAAAATAATTTATATTTAGGGGAGAAAGGTTGTCTCACTGAAGAGGATAAGAAAATTAAGAGGGGAAACTGAATTGGGAAGGGTGATATTAAGTGACTTTTGATAGAAAAAAATCTGTAGTGATAGTGAGATATAAATGGAGACGGTGCACAAATCCTTAAGAAGTCACTTTAACATTTAAGTCAGGATTATGCCATGTTCTATCACCCATATACTGTCAAATAAACCTATGAATAAAGCGTAGGAGGAACTAACTTACTGGACATGCTTTGGGAAGTGGAGATTTTATTCCAGAAGGCACAAGTGATTCAATATAAAAGTTTGTTAAAGCATATATTAATAGTCTCTTCCACTTGCATTCTAGGATAAATTTAGGATTTAGCTAAAGTTGTGAAGAAACTATAAACTAAATACTATGAAAAGATAGATAATTATTCTATTAGAGAGCCAAGTTGCTATAAACCAATAGGAAAAAAAATTTAAACATAATAGGTAAGTCACAGAAAAAAAAATGAATCAACATATAAAAAGATGCTTGACATCATTAACCAAAGAAATGCAAATTAAAATATCAGTTTTTACTAAACAAATCAGAAAACATTTAAAAAACTGTTAACAGTGTTAACAAAAGCATGGTCTTTCTGTTTGAGACTACCACATACATGGCCTTTTAAAGAACAAATTAGCAAAACAAAATTGAAATGTGCATACCCTTGACCCAACAATCCCATTTAGAAAGTGACTCCTCAAAATTTTTACACAAATAAACGAAGATATACAAATATGTCCACGAAAGCATGGTGTTATTTTAAATAATTAAACAATTTAAATGTGAAACAAATAGGGATTCATTAAACAGATACGGTAGACCCATACTGGAATACTAGGCAGCAGTGGAAAGTGAGAAAAATAGAGTTATATGCATGGAGTTGAAAAAGTAACCCTGATACATATAGCCTTAAGTGAAAAAAGCAAGACTAAACTAGTATGAGCAAAATGATTTCATTCTTTCTTTTTTTTTTTTTTTCTGGTTGGTTCCCTGAGTGGGGATCGAACCCAGGCTCTGACGGTGAGAGTGCTAAAGCCTAGCCACTATACTGCGAGGGAACCCCCCTGATTTCGTTCTTTTTTTTTTTTTTTTTTTTTTTTTTTTTTTTTTGCTTTTTGGTATGTGGGTAGCTCCCTGACTGGGAATCAAACCCAGGCCACAGCACTGACAGCGCCAATGCCGAAGCCTTAAGCCACTACACTATCAGGGAACTCCCTGATTTCGTTCTTATACGACACACACATACAACAAACTATTAATAGTGACCACTTCTGTAGGGGTGCGGGGGCATGAGAAAGGGCAGATGGAGTCTTTTCGTTCCAAATTTTTACAATTATATATTGCTTGAAGTTTTTTTTTTACAATGCATTAATTAAAAAATTGGTAATATTACAGAAGCATCTCATAACTTTCTGCACATAGCACGGAAGTCATGTGATTTCCTGATAGTGAATCTCTCCAAGCTGTAGAGAATAGGTACAGTGGGGAAAACATTTCATGAGGAGATAGGAGGCTGAGTTCTAGCTCCAGCTCATTTTCTCAGGGCATGAACTTTAACACTTGTACAGCCCATGGACAAAGGCTGTCTGCTCTGCTACTGTACAAGGCTGGAATGCACATTAAGGGAGATAAAGCACAGTGAAAGTGCCCTACAAGTGAACAGACATCATATAAATGTGAAATATTTTTATTAGCATTTTTAGGGGTTAGAGAACTTACAGAGGAACCCTGAAGGGCTTGAAAGAGAAGGGTTCTGTTCTATTACAGAGCCAAGTAATGATTTAAGTTCTCTGAGGAACTAGGATGAGAAAACAGCCATCCCTAAGTGGCTTTATTAGCTCTGCATGTTTTCCAACTCTTTCTCCCTGATCTATTAGGATTCTGTAAATAAGGAGAAAGCTAACTCCTCAGCTGGCTCTCACCTCCAAGGAGGCCTGCAGAGGGCTAAGTTACCCAGCACCAATTAGAGAGCTGGGATCTTATAAGCAACTCTGATAAAATTGTGATTTTAATGGGGAAATGTTATAAAAAATAAGGTGCAAAAGATATTCATTTTCACAAACTGATTCAAGTAACTCAAATAAAGCAAATAAATCTATTAACCAGTGCTTCTATACAATGGAATCAATCATAACTGACTTGTGTTTATCCAATAACCCCAAACTAAATTAAAAGTCACCATGGAAGTCACAAAACATAAGGGCTCTGACTTTATATCCCTTTTCCATTGTTTAATCTAGTGACACACGAAGACAGACAGATACAAGCATAGATATGTACGTACTCAACTGCATATAAAATCATAGGGCGGAAGAATAACTGCATTAACTCACCTTTCTAAAATATGATTATTTTCAGCAAGTTCTTTAACCACCCCTTCCATTTCTTCCTTCAATTTCTTCATACTATACACACAAAATAAAAATAAGCATCTTTGCTCAAAAAAGTATGCAAATATTTCAGAATTATATTTATATTATGTTTTAGTTCTCTAGATTGAATTAAGTCACTAAATAATATTAGCAAATGTATTCACAATAAACATGAAAAATTTCAATATAAAAGATCAAGATCACAAACTGAAATAAAAACAAATGGAAACATCATAATTACCAAATAATAATTCTCTTACCCAAGAGTCATTTCTACTAATGTGTTAGAACATGGATAAATTGGGGTCATGGTATGTTTGATTCCACTGGAGGCTGCAAACAATTTCTGAGGCAAAGTTTCTTGTAACTAAAATACCAAAAGACCTCACATTAATCACAAAGTACTTACTACACATCTTAAATAAAATATTACAGGCTTTAATAAGTCTTTTATAGCTTTAAGTTTTAATTTCAAAACTATCAATAATATAATACTTAAATCAACATTCTTTTAAAAAACTTTTCTTATAGATAATAAAAAAAACCAGTCTATCAGATATTTTCAATTGCAAAACATCTAAGTTCTTAAAACTTGGCTCACAATACATATCACAAATGGGAAACAGAGCGGAAGTAGGCATCTTATATCCAATTTCTCCCTTTTCAATCATAATGAAATATAAATTGAGAAGAATTTTATTTTCATTTTTCCTAATCTGTATTTCTAGCTTTTCTTGAGATATAGGAAAAAAGATTTTTTCTAGATATTTTTGATAGCTGTACCTCATTAGTATAGTCTTGATACTTTGATACTTCTTCTTCAATATCAAAACACTGATTAGTTAGGGATAATAACTGCTTCCTAAGATGAAGCATCTTTCTGAAAACCAAGAAGAACTGATTAATAAGCAGTCTAATGAAATATTATTCTTATTTGCAATACACAAAATACATTAAATTGTATATTGTGCAGTAAATCACTAAATAACCCCTAAAAGTTTACTTACCTCATCCATTCTTCTGACTTATCCAAAAATGCCTCATACTTCTTAACACACTCATCTGTAAAGTGGGTCATAGCTTTTGTTGCATGGTAATACAGTTTTTGCCTGTAATTTAGAAATAATCAGAGGCTTAAACCAATGTTACTCTATTTCCAATATTAAAAAGATTTCAAATATATGAAATTTGTTTCCTATAATGGCTGCTGTGACGTTAGAACATTTATAGTAGAAAGGTTTATAAGGTAGACATTTTAGCAGCAAGAGAAGAATGAGAAGAGAGAACAGTAAAAAAATATTTATTGAATGACATTAAGGTTAAGAAGATGGCTAAGTCTGTCCTCGCTTGCATTCTCCACTTCCTCTCCTCTTGCAATGACAGCACATGAGGAGAGGAGGCCTACTCTCTCATTTTCCTACCTCAGTCACCTCTCAACCCAGGCCAGATGAGTGAGCCTCAGATATGTACACACCAAGTCGTAACTGTGTAAAGCTAAGGTTAAAACGTATTTCTAATTACAATTAATTGCAACTTTGAGAATCACATTCATGACACTACCCAAAATAATTATTAAATATATTCTGGACACTTACTTATCAAATTTGTGGATTTGTTCTTCATTATAAGCTAGTCCTAAAAATAAGAAAATTTTTGTAAATATAGAATCATAAAGTTGCACGCAGTATTTTTTCTTTTGAGATGACTACTTCAAAAAGACTAAGAGTTTAAGCAGATATCACCAACTTGTGACCCATGGGATAAATATAGCCAGGCTACAAATGCTTTTATTTGATCTGTACAGTGTTAACGTTAAAAAGAAGAGTCAGGATATTTCTAATAAAATCTGTATTTCTGGCTTTTCTTGAACTATAGGAAGACTGAGCAACAAAATAGGTGAATCTGAGTTGAGCCCGCCCCTTCAGACGGGGTATTGCCGTCTCAGTTCTCCTCAGTCTCCACGGTCCAATCTCATTCCTGCCACATGCCTGGCCTCCAGAGGTTTTGGAGTTTGTGATCCCTGATTTAAAATATTCAGAAAGTTGGTTTTAAAAATAACATTTACCCTCTTTCCTAACAGAACCAAATCTCTGTAATAAGTAACTTAAGCAGCTACCCTTATAAATATACATATTCAACTGAATTACAACTGGGAGGGCTAATTCATTACATTAACAAATGTCAAATTTTACTTACTCCGTTCTGCTTTGTCTTTCTTGAATTGATAGTAAATCTCTGTGATGCAATTTAATAGGACTTGTAGCTTTTCTACACTATTGAAGGAAGAAAAACCCAAATAAATTAACTGAGTCAATAAGAAAAAGAACATTTAATAATAAGAGCAGAAACTACCAATGAAGTTATAACCTACTGTCTATCTTTTGGATGAGTGCCTTCTTGATGGGCCCATGTATCTGCCAGCAATCCACCTGGAGATAATTTGCTTTCAGTATCCTGAAGACTGGTTTCTATTGTTCCCTGAGAACTGGAAAGCTAAATAAAACCAATGGGTTCAGATCCAGATTACCAAAAGTCAGAAATGATAAACCCAGTATCAATGAAGTCTAACATCTAAACCCTAATATTTTTTTTTATAGATTACTTCAAAATCAGAATAATTACTTTTATCTTTAAATGCATGGACCATTTCTTAGGTTGAGTTCCACCAACAGTATAACAATAAAATATGAGACTAACTAGTATTAATACATTTAAAAACATTTCTTATATTAAATATCCTTTTTTAAAAAGAATATACAAAATACTTTTAATTAAGTTTCTTTCTTCATCTGTAAAATATAGTTAATATTCTATCTCAAAGAGTTGTAAAAATCAAACAGGAAAACCATTAGTATAGACAGTCCCAATATAAAATTTAAGTGTGCAAGGTTGTGCTCTATTTGTTTAGAGGCCAAAGAAAAGTAATTCCTCTTAAAAACAATAAGTGAAATCTCATCTAAGATCCTCTTCATTTTAAGCTTGGGAAATTAATTAGTTATCTACCACAGAACTAAGCATTTGTAAAATCAGACTCAATAGATAAATATATCTAAATATTCTAAGGGTCCTGATACATAATATTGCTTTACAAATAAAGTTTTAAGTGGTGGTTTACACTGCTACTAGCAACAAACAAGGGTGCACTTTTGACTACAGTCTTGTGAGCAGTGGACCAGCAGCCTTGGCCTCACATGGGAACACCTTAGAAATATACATTCTGGAGCCCCACCTGCTGAATCAGAAACTCTGATTAAACCTTGCTTATTTGAAAGACAAAAATATAATAGTATTTTGCTGACATTATAATATGCAATTTTCTATTACTATTGCAAACATTCTTTTCAAGTTTCATGAAATCTATTCATTTTAAAATCATTTTTAAATGTTTATTGTCCACTGCAGATTTAATGTTTTCCTTATCAATTTGTATGAGTTATTTTTATAAAAAAAAAACCTTTACCGTATTTTTTTCCATCTATTTGCTTTTAACATAATTTTTTAAAGTATAGAGATCTTAAATTATATAACTTGCTTTTCGTGCTTATGTCTTCTTTAACATTAACAATGTTAACATTAACAATGTGTTAGTGTGTATGTTAAGCACCTTATACTTTCAAAATGTGGAAAATAGTTTATGGACAGTTATTTTTCACAACATTATGGAGAAGTGTGGAAAATAGCAAGCAATCTGGAGGGCCAACAATAGGAAGACAGGATGTGAAAATATTAATAAATCCATTGGCTACATGCAATGTTGTCTACAAAAAAGTGTTACCAAAAACAAACGAATGAACAAACTAGAAAATGCTTTTACTATAAAGTCATGTAGAAAATAAAAATAACAATTTAATGTTTGTAGGGCAACAATCATTTAATATATGAGGGCTGTCTGGAAAGTACCCAGCCATGTGATATGAAAACTAGAGGCATTTATGGCTGGATTTTTTTCTGGACAGCCCTCATGTATATGAAGAGAGGACTAAAACAGTTGTCATCAAAAACTTAACAGCATCAGAGTCTTCTGGCGGGCTAGTTAAAACACTGATTGCTGGGGCCTATCATCAGATTTTCCGATTCAAGTAGGGACCCAAAATGTGCACTTCTAACAAGTTCCCACGTGAAGTTGAAGCTGCTGGTCCAGGAACTACTCTGAGAACCACTACTGCAGGATATTGAACAAATGGTATCATTTCTATTTATAAATTTTATTTTTACGGTGGGAAAAACTTTAAGGTCTCCATTAGGAAAGGAGCCACAACAACTAAATAGAGTATGCAGACAAACAATGCAATCTAGTGAAAAATGACTGGCCTAAAGTTAAAGCCCAGATTTCATAAGACACTTGTGATCTTAAGCTATTTAATGATCCATGCTCAATTCTCAATGGAATCTAAATCTTCACAAAAATGTCATAAAAATAAGAAACACTTTGAACTTACTGAAAGAAAACATACAATTTCAATTAAAAGTGCTCAAATGACACTGGTACTGGAAATAAGTGTCCATTAGGACTACGAACTGGTAAATCATGCTCTAAGATGAGCAAGAAAAGAATAGAAAACATTTAAAACAACATAACTGCCTATATTTAAATATAAACAAATACTGGGAAGACTATTTCTTATGTCTCTGAGTTTTGACTGTTTTATTCTATAGCAACATATTAAACTTTCTGATCGTGATCTATAGTATAAAATTCTCTTATTTAAACATATGAGGTCAGACAATTCCTCAAACTTATCCTTAAAAATGTGCTACAGGAGTTCCCTGATGGTGTAGTGGCTTGGGGCTTCGGCGCGGACGCTGTCAGTGCTGCGGCCTGGGTTCGATTCCCAGCCAGGGAGCTACCCACATACCAAAAAAAAAAAAAAAGTGCTACATACCTCATTGCTGAACATCACTATGGTCATCTTCAAAATATTTCCTTTGGGAAGCTATGCACCGAGACCAGTGCCTAGTCCACCCTTCAAATCAATTCTGGAACTCTTTTTCTGGAATGGGTATCAGAACTGTCATCATCTCCCAAATCTGACACTTAAGTTTGCAAACCTGCCACCATGAGCTTACACAGGCAGCAATGTACAAACGACACGGAGGCAAGTTCACGAACTTAACTGTCAAAATTTGGGGGACAACGACAGCTCTGTTGGCCATTCCAGAAAGAGTTTCAAAATTGCCTTGAAGGGTGAACAAGGCACTGGCTTCTCAAGGGGACTATTTCGAAGGTGTCTGTACTGATACTCAGCAATGAGGTATGTAGCACTTTTTCTAGGATGAGTTCGAGAAATTAACTGACTGACCTCGTATATCACTTAAATGTGTATATATATAACTGAACTGAAAGTTTCATGGAACAGTAATTTCTTTATTATCTGTGATGCATTCTGGTATTTTCTATTCTACTTCATTCAAAAACACTGCTAATTACAATGCACTAAACTTTACAGCCTACTAATTATTTGGAACTCATATTTTGAGAACTACTGTTCTAGATCTAAAACGGAGAGAAAAAAAAACAACTAAAAATCAACTGCAGCAGGGAAAGAGAAGTCATAAGAAATTCTTTATCATTTTTAATATCCATTTCATGAAAGAATACTTCAAATGCTAAAAGCCTGAAGGAGTATAGCCTTTATTTATTTATCTCATTTAATTTGCACAATGATCTGTGAGATAAACAGGATTAAAAGACTGCCCATTTTAAAGAAAAAGGAAACCAAGAATGCAAAGAATTAAAGGCCTTACTTAAGTCACCAGGCAGGGCTAGACAGCTGGGTAAGTAGAGGCAGATCTTGGATTAGTAATCAGCTCTAACAAGATGTAATTTCATGCTCTTGTACAATACATTTTAAAAAGAGATTCAGAAATTACCTAAAATGCTATTGCATTTTACAGCAGAGATTTTGTCCTAATTTCTTTTCTTTTTTCTTTTTTTTTTTTTTTTTGGTCACAGAAATGACTCACTGCCTTGAGGAACCCAAAGTTTTCTTTCCTTACATTTTATTTCAGAAAACATCTATTTTCCTAACTTGACTATTTCTAAGCAAGTTTAAGCACTCTGCATGTTAAATTACATTTATGAACTTGCTCTAATGGCCATAAAAGCAATATAAGAGCCATTATGAATTTTAAAGAGAGACAGGGAGAGAGAAATGGGCTTAAAACAAAGCAGGCCTTTGGAAATGTCATAAAGAATTGCATGGCAATAAGGGAAGTATTGTAAACAGTTCCTAAAAATAAGAAAAGACTACTCTTTCTCTGGAGAGTTGTGGGTCCATCATCTCTCAGAAAAGTTTACATCTAATCTTGCCAGCAAAGGAATAGATTGTAAGCCTGTAATTCTCATATTTGGTAAATACTAACTCTCAACAGTTTGGTGTGTATGTCTGAAATTTCATCTAACTCCGCTGCTTCTAAGTTGACCTTCATCAGCTTTTCATATCTGTATGGAAAACAAGTGTGAAAAAAGTAAATAAGCATGATGAATACAAAGATTTAAAAAGATGTTTTATAAATCATATCTGAGTTTTTATTATCATAACCATTTAAGAATGAAACATTGAAAGAAAAGCCTACAATGCAACAGATCCCAAGAAAACTTGATGTCTTTGTAAAGAAGGAATTTTATATAATTCTACTTAAAAGTTTGTAGATTTAGAGATAAAATATAAATGACAACCTACTCTTTCAAATAGTCGTATGCCACAATAATGGTAAAAATACTGGATTTCAGAATTAATGGAGCTCAACAGTAAATACTGATTTCATTAATTGTATTTCCTATGCAGTACAGATAGTATAACCTTGGAAGAGGGCAGTTTAAAATAAAATTGTTTCAAAAGAAATTCTCAGAAATAAGATTAATAAGTAAAAATAAGCTAAAAGTAATCCCAAAATTCTAAAAATACAACTGAAATACACTTCTGGATACCTCTTCCTAATTCCTTTGTTGATTATAGGATTTTTATTTTCCTATTCAGAGTGTCTGCTTTGCAAGCAAAAATGAGACATTTCTATCTCAGATTACCTTTTCCTTTGCAAAGGGAAGGAGAAAATGCCACCAGAGAGATGGTGTTCATTTCTTACTGAGATGACTGGACATATTTGCCTTTGTAAGGAAGTAACTTGAACTGAGTTTGTACCTTAATACAAACACTTGGATAGCATGCTACATGTGCCAAGGATAACTAAACAAATTAAACAGCAATGTAACAATACTTAACATTTTAAACCACTATTAGTAAGAAAGTAATCTACTCACACTTTCACAGTTTTTTCAATGTTTCTGATGCAGAAATCCAATGTGATCACAACTTCTGTCTTTTTGTGAACAGTTTCATTATAATCATCTTTAACTAATTCTCTACAAAATAATAATATTCTCATTAGTTTATTTAAAAAACTATTTGCTTTCTCTTGTCTATCACTAACTACACTGCTATCTTATTGTTCAAATTCTTTAACAGTCTTGATATATTATAAAAGCCAGTTTACTTTTTATTACAAAAGCATCTCTGTGAACTTTATCTATTTCTAGGGCAAAAAGCATTACTATTTATTAGGTTAACAATTTAGAAATCTAAGGCATTACAATTATATTAAAAAAATAAAAACTAATCTACAGTCACACAAGCTGAATAGCATTACATTTTATACCACCAGAATTAATGTCTGCTACTTATAGTAGACTGCTGTCTGATTTATACTTTAAATCAATTAATATGATTGCTGAAGCAGGATAACAGTAAATAAAACAAGTGAGGGTCTTTTTGTCTTCAAGAGTCAACAAACTAAGGACTGATGCTTGTTTTTGCTAAGAATGGGCCTTACATTTTTAAAGGTTGTAAAAACAAAGAAGAGAATTTATGTGGCCCACGAAGTCTAAACATTTACTAACTAAAAAAGAAAACGTTTGCTAACAATAGTCTAAATTAAAAACTATTTTCTCATGGCTTTTTAAACTAAAGCCTAATAAGTAAAAGGAATAAAAACTTCATGGAGCAGTAACTGGGGTAGATTAACAACAGCAAGAGAAAATGAGAGCTGTTAGTAGCAATCCTAAGAAAATAAATGGAGTTAACACTTAAATTTCTCCAGAATCTACTAGTAAAAATAAAGAGGCTTCTTAACAGAAAGAGAAAAGCATAGGCTTCCAAACTAGATACATGAACACATAAAAAAAATTATAAGCATACATTTATGGCTTTAACATAGAAGTGACAGAAAAAATACAGCCTTATTCCATTTTCTTCTTAGAAATAGCAGCAGAACAAGAATGATGAAGTGCTTCACACATGTTTTTGCAGGAAAGGAAGGACAGGCGTGAGGTGGGAACACAGAAACTGTCACAGTATTAAAGCCGAAGAGCACTACAAGCCCAGAGAACATGAGGCCATTACTATGCGTGTATAAAACCCAAAAGCTTCAAATGACGCTGTAGAGAACTAGAGCCATACTTCTCAAAAGAGACCATATATTCTCCATTTCTATCAGATGGAAATAGGACATTTACAAATCATTTTACAAAAATAAAATTTTATACATACAAATCATGAAAGGTAAAAGAAGGTTAAATCACATTCATCCACAAAACATTTCCTAGGGTCACTTTCAGGAAGACAATACTGAACTAGATGATCAATATTCTGTCTAGAATTAACTCTATTAAATGATTAGCAAAAAAAATAAAATAAAACAAAAAAAACCTAGCTTTTAAAGTGCTTGTCAAGGTGCATGTGAACTCACACTGTATGGTTTCGTTTATATAAAATATCTAGAACAGGCAAATTTATAGCAACATAAAGCATATTTAGTGGTTGCCTAGGGCTACGCAGTCATAGCAAAATTGGCGAGTGACTGCTAATGGGTGTAGGGTTTCTTCTTGGGTGATAAAAATATTCTAAAATTAGTGATGACAGTTGCACAACTCAATATACTAAAAATCACTGAACTGTACATTTAAAACATGGGTGAATTTTATAGTATGTGAATTATACAGTATCTCAATAGTGCTGTTTTTTTAAAAATGCTGAGTGTGTACTTCATTTGGGAAAAAGGCAGGAAGTGAAGGAAGATTCCGAGGACATAAACCCTAGAAAGAAGTACAGGTGGGACAACGATGAAAGTCTTCCGAGATAGTAAAATGACAGCCACATCAATGTCATTGGAAAAGGGATTCATCTGCCATTACATCATACAGTGTGGTGGTGTTAAGTTTTAAAATTCAGATATTGTCCTGCCTCACAAGGTTATTGTAGGAATCAAATAAAAAAAACTGCTAAATGTTCTGTAAGCTAAATGTGGAACAAATGTATTATAATAAAAATCAAGCACCTTACCCTACCTAGTTTGAAGAGAAAAAGTACCAATGATGAGGTGGTTCCCAGTAATTTAGTGATGTCTATGTGAAGATCAATTTTCCAATTTCAATCTATTACTTACATCAACCATCGTATCCCCTTTCGCATTAATTCCTGATAAAGCAGCAAGGTACTGGCAATTCTACAGGCATAACATACAACTCCCGTTATTGCCTAATGAAGAAATACAAAACGTCAATATTTGGTGCTAATTGTGGTACTGAGTAGGGAAAACTTTTACATAAAAATTTTCAAAGGGGGTTCCCCGGTGGTGTAGTGGGTGGGCTTCAGTGCTCTCAACGCCACGGCCTGGGTTTGATTCCCAGCCAGGGAACTACCCCACACCCTCCAACAAAAAAAATTTTCAAACTTATGTAGTTTTATCAGGTTAATTAAAAACACAACTAGCAATTTCTAAAAGCTAAGGACGGATATAGCTACAATAAATATTCCATCCTTAACATGATAATACTAAACATGCACTGTCTCAATGGAGAAAATTTTCTCATGAATTCAAGAAATGACTTACAGTCAAGAATAAAGAACACAGATCATTTGCAATGGTTAACTATTTAAGTGAATAATTTCCTAAACCATAGTCATATATAAAGACACCATACATGTTATTGCTTCCAGTACTGGCAGAATAATTTTAATTCAGATGTTCACACAGTAACTTAAATACTAACCTTAGCCATGCTAGCATCTCCATCTAGGTCATAACGTGGATGCACTTTAGGGAGGGAAACTAAAACATTGAAGTAAAATAATTCAAATCAGAAATAAAGAATTTTGAATAAATTATTAACACCCTTTAAATAGCAACCTCTAACTTAAACATTAACCTCTAAATTACCTCCAAGTTAAATATTAGTGACAAAACTCTTTAATATTCTCTTCCTGGTTAAAAAAAAAACAACAAAAACGCTTGAAATAATAATGCTCATTCTGTAACAAATTACTAACCAATTACCTACAATCTTTCCAAGAAGTTTCACTTTTTTCTTAAATATATTCCAACACAACAAGCTCAATGCTTCTCTTTAAATCTAAATCAAATCCCAAAGACTGAAATGGAAAATTTAAAATCTGGGTAGTTTCATTTATTTCACCAGTAGGATTAATAATTTAAAAGATTCCAAAGCACAGAACTAATTTTGCTTAAGACTCTAAAGCCTGGCAAAATGTCCCAGTAGCACTGGACAAAATAAATATTTGCTGAAATTTATGATGCAAAAGGTTGAGTGTTAATAAAATACTAAAAGCAGAGAACTACAGTGAAACATACATGACAAACCCTTTTTCCATTTTATGAAACAAAATATTTAATGTCAAATTTTGTTGCCTGTCTTTTAAAGTTTACTAGTCTTGTTCAACTAATTTACAAAATTTTAATGTTTATAAAAGGTCTACATTAATGTCATAATTAATCTATTTTATGAAGATGACAATCATTTTTAAAGGTTTTTTTTTTTAAATGGTTAGTAAGAACAAGAAGAAAACCCCAACTTACTTTTTTCATACACCAACCCAATGGTAGGCAGAGGCTCCCGGCTTACTACAAAGATCGGGTTTTCCTCAGTAGTTACAGGGAAGTGTTGTGCCAGTCTTCCAGGCTCTAGAACTAAGCGTCGTCCTTCATATATAAGTTCTTGATTTGAGGAAATAATTTTGGTTTGTTTATACACCAGTTCATGAAATACAGTAGCACTAGGTGAGAAAAATCCAAAAGGATAACATAATTGGGATACAAAGACAGGGGAAGTCTTTTTAATGACTGAGTACAACACCCACTGCTGAGTGATATTCCAGATCATGACCAGTCCAGAGAAACACTGCTTTGTTGATGTGGGGACTACAAAGTCTATCAAACTAAAAATTCCACATAAACTGCCTATACAGCAATCAATTCTAAAATATTTTTACGTTTGAATACCTATACTGAATTTGAACAATCTACAGGGTTCTTAATATTTAATAATGGGGAGTCAACATAGCAGAGAGCTCAAGAGCAGTGACTCTGAAATCAGACTATATGGGTTCAAATTCCAGTTCTCACATTTACTTGCTGAATTACCTTAAGTTACTTAAGTTAATTACTTAAGTTACTTAACACCCCTGTGCTAAGTTTCCTCATCTGTAAAATGGGAGTAACAGTGCCCACCATCACAGATCTGTTGTGAGGATTAAATGACTTAAATATGTGTTTATAAAGGATTGAGACATGACTATATCATGTTTGTTAAATAAATTAAAATAAGTCCAGGTATTTTCAAAATGATGTTTTAGACAAAAGGGTAGATTCTCCCTAAACAGATCTATGAAATTAAAGAATTGTTTCAGTAGCACTGTTGTGATTTGTCTCAGTCACAAGCCTCTGCTGAGATTTGGCTGAAGCTTGGGTGGGCTGTTTATGTTCAAATGGGCATATCAGTTAGGTAACCAACACCTAACTATGACACATTATTTGTCAAGGCTATTAAGTACCAAAATAAGGATGAACATTATATTTTAATCTAGTATTATATGAGTATTTTAATTCATTATATTTATATTACATTAACATTTATGACAGATATTCATATCTAAAATAAGATTTTATCTAATTAATGTTATCCCTTAATATAATTACCAGTAAAAATCTTTTTGAGTTTTATGAGGCATCAAATCTGCTATCTGAATCCTGTCAAAACAAAAACTAAGGCATAAAGAATAGATGTAATGTTTTTTTCCCTTCATTTTAAAAAAACGTTTTATTTTTAAGATCATTGTAGATTTATATGCAGTTTTAAGAAATAATACAGGGAGATATTTTATATACCTTTCACCCAGTTTCTTATAATGGCAACATCTTGCATGAAAACAATACAATATTACAATCAGGACATTGATACTGATCCATCTACCTTATTCAGATTTCCTCAGTGTTACGTGTGTGTATGTATTTACTTACATGCAGCTTTATCACATGGGAAGATTTTTATGACATAGCTATAATGTGTTTTTGTTTAGTTTATTTCTCTAGCATTTGATAAGGGCTTTATGACACATATGCAAACAATAAGTACACAAAGATTTATGTTTTGTTTTGTTTTTTTGGGTAGTTCCCTGGCTGGGAATCGAACCAGGCTGCAGTGTTGAGAGCGCTGAAACCTAGCCACTACACCACGAGGGAACTCCCTATGTTTTAATATTTTTTAAGTGACAGGGCAGTACTCTTAATAAAACCTGGTCCATGTATTAGCAGATGCCATTTCTGGATATGCGATTAAGTAATTTGAGACAAGTTATGTAAAACTTGCAGTGTAAGACCAAGTTAATTTACCTGTACATTTTAGAAAATGAGAAAATTAATCCTTTCATTCCAAAGACAAGTGCTCAAACATAACTTTCTAAGTGAGAGGTGGGTGCCTTTGGTGAAGCTCAGGCATCTTTTTTATTTCCTCTTATAATTTATGAAGACAACTATTATAACACAACATTACCATACAGGAAGAAAATACAAAGAGGTACTTACGTATTAAAGCTATGAATGTAAATCTTATGAGCAGTCATTTGTTGTAGCGAAAAAACATGAATTATCATGCGGTGAAGTATATCACTAGTTTCTGCAAAAAACTGGTCAAAACCCCAACACTTTTCCTGATCTGCTTCAAGAATGTTTGCAAGAACAGGGGTAAGTAGAACTTGAAGTCCCCTAAAATAGCATTGAAAAATGTCAAAGAGTGAATGTGACATATTTTATTTAGGTACAAAATCATAATATCTACCAACAAATCAAAGGAACTGCTATTATTAGATTAATTTAAAAACTTAAAGCCAGGTAACCTTAGTTTAATATTACTTGTCAATAAATCAGAGATATTCTATTTTTGTTAACCTATTTTTCACTGGTTATTTTCTTTGATTCTCTCCTTCCTAACTTTCCTCACTTTTCTAAACACATTCTAACACTGTGTGTGTGTGTGTGTGTGTGTGTGTGTGTGTATCTCCATCCAAATAAGATCAATTGATTAGAACCAGGTGGTCATGAGGATAATAGTTTAATTTCAGGGTCCATAATGTCCTTTTAATACAGCACTGCAATATATAATTTTTTATGTTGAATTTATATGCTTTTTGCAGTATACAACTGTAAATGAGAAGGGGCTATGCAATAAACCTGACAAAGACAGTGGGGCTACACAGCAGGCTTGATAAGCTAGCTCAGTGACCAAAAGTAACCACGGGGATGGTCAGATCACAAATTCCTCACTGGGCAGGTCATAGCAGTAGTCCCATCCCAGTCCTATAGCTTCCTTAACAAAGGTCAATCTCTATCTTACGTGAGCTCTGTCCATTGTTCTCATGTATAATATCTAGGATAACATGCCTTTGAAATGTCAGAGTAATTTTCCTTCTCCACCCCTTGAAGCCACAATGGCCAGCACCAGAGCACGAGACCACAGAACTCCTCATTGTTATCTCGTTCCCCGCATACCATCTCTATGTGCCGTAAATGTTAACTTTTTAGCTATCTTCCACCTACCACTGTAAAGGAAGTATGTGTCTCTCCATTTTGACATTTATCCAATCCTAGAGATTTCCCTGCTATGCCTTCTTTCACCTCCTTAATCTCCCACCAATGATTTCATGCACCTTCCTTGATTCTAAAGCATCAGTTCCTAAGCGCAAGTATGCATACCCATGGGGGTACGTGGTAGGCCATTCAGGGGTACACGAAAAATAATCCGTAATGGCAAAAACAAGTAAAGTTAAAAAATGCAAAATGTTAGTTATGGAACAATAAATGTTAAGTTTGAATCACCCTTAATGGAGACACTTCAAAATTAGATCACATTAGCGAATGATGATTGGTGAGGATGTGGCTATGAACCCTTCCTCCAAACCAGTTCTACCAATCATCGCGTAGTTTCAGAACAATCCATTTGCAATTTTTCTAGAACATCCCCAAACATATAAATACATGTGTAGCCAGGCTGTTTGATTACTTTAGTTATTGACTGAGTAAAATAAGTGCATTGTCTTTAATCGTGATTCTTTTCAAGTAGTTTTTTTATTTTATGTTTTAGTACTTGATCTTTATCAATATTTAACTGTGCTATGAATACTGTAAAATTAAATCAGTGGTTTGTACTTACAGCGCAGTAATTTTTCTTTTCTAACTTATTACATTTCCATTATTTTACATTAATATAAGCACTGAACAAAAGTGTCAGTTTAAAAACAGCTGTTTTAAAAACAAGGAGTTCAATTTATAGAAATGGGCTAAAATGGGGTACACAAGTGGGAAAAGTTTGAGAACCACTGCTCTAAAGTATAAAATAAGCTGGAAAGCTGCCACGCTCTGGAGCATCTGAGATCTTGCTCCCAGCCTGTCATAACTTTGTCTCAAATAAACTCATAAAAATTCTCTATAGGTCTGGATGTTTCTCCTTTGACACTTCTTTAGGAAGTAAAATTACTATAATCATCTAGCAATCAATTAGTGCCAATTCAACTAGGAATAATTTTTTATTAATAAGCTTAAATGAACGGAAGGACTTTTATTCTTTCCCATGCTTTCATCAAATTATAAAATATGTGCAAACAGACTCTCAATTATGGAATTTCAAAAAGTCTTAAAAATATATTCTTGACTATGTGACAGGCACTGGAACAATTCCTTGTCTGTGAACAGTTTTTAAAATATATAGTAGACATTTAAAATTTGGGCCTAATATGTATCTATTCTCCCTCCTTTTGTAGGAGAATCCACCTCTCGACTCCCTATACATAGATGGGCACAGGAGCCAGGTTATGGTTATTTGTCCTTTTTTTTTTTTTTTTTTTGGTATGTGGGTAGTTTCCTGGTTGGGAATTGAACCCAGGCCGCAGCGCTGACAGCGCCAGCGCTAAAGCCTTAAGCCACTACACCACCAGGGAGCTCCTCAGGTTATGGTTATTTGGAAGTGGCTAGGTGGTAGCAGATAAGTTAGTTAAATGAGAATCTACCCAGAAATCTTTGCTAAAACTATCAGGAAAGAAAATCTTCCTTCCCTCTAAGTTTTCAAAGCTGTGAGAATGCTGAGTCTGGGAATGCCAGCAGCCATCCTGCAGCTGCCAGGAAAGAGCCCAACTGAGAGGAAAGAAATTGGAAAAAAGCAGATCAAAATAATTTGGAGAAACCAAGTCTTGCTACAATCTGCATCTGAGGATTTAGCTGGGCTTTAAAACACATACACATGTGAACTTTTAATTACAAAGCTAATCTGTTCCTTTTTTGACTTAAAGCGGTTCAGTTAGGTTTTTCTCACTTGCTATCCAGTCTTGACCAATACATATAACAAAGAGAATGGTTATCTTTTTTTGCAGTTACATTTTTGGTAGCTGTTTTCACTGCTGATTAGTAGTACTTAACCTGCTTACTGTTTGAAAAAAACAAGATCATATAATACATTTTCTGGTACCTAAACAATTTTTATCAAAGAATTTATAACGGTGTGCTAAAAACTAGTTAGATATAAGAACTGCTGCACTCCTGATATATGCAATCTGTAGTTCAGATGGTCAAATATAATTATTACAGAGAAAAATATTCATTTCCTGAGATTTCTTTAGTATTTTTTGATATTTAATATTATTTTATATTAGTTTTAAGTGTATAGCATAGTGGTTAGACATTTATATAGTTTATGCACTGACGCCCCACCCAATTTAGTCTAGTACCCACCCGACACTATACATAGTTGTTGCAACACTGCTGACTACATTATCTATGTTGTTCTTTACTATTTTGTAACTATCAATTTATACTTCTTAATCCTTTCACTTTTTTTACCCAGCCCCCCAAACCTTTCCCATCTGATAAACATCAGTTTGTTCTCTATCTATGAGTCTGTTTTGTTGTTTTATTTTGTTCTTTAGATTCCACATATAAGTAAAATCATATGGTATTTGTTTTTCTCTGTCTTACTTATTTCACTTAGCATAATAGCCTTTAGGTCCATCCATGTCAAAAGTAGTAAGATTTCATTTTTTTAATGGCTAATATTCCACTGTATATATGAACCACATCTTCTTTATCCAATTGTCTATTAATGGGCACTTATGTGGTTTCCATGTCTTGGCTATTGTAAATAACATCGCAGTGAACACAGGAGTCCATATATCTTTTTGAATTAGTGTTTTGGATTTCTTCAGATAAATACCCAGAAATGGAACTGCTGTTGACCCCTTTAAATTTTATCTATTTTGCCTGGGATCTCCAAAATAAGTATTTTCTAAATCAAAATTTAACACAAATACCGATTATAATATTAAATTTCTGCTCTCCAATAAAATAAAAATATCTTAGTAATTCTAGCTGTATGACACAATTTTATTTTGGAGACTCTCATAAACAACACAAAAATGAAACTGTCAAAACAGTGGTTTTCAAAAATGATTTCAGCAGTGGAACATTTGGTACAAATGAGTTTTCACAGAAATACACAAAATGATAGTATTTTATTAGCTTTTGATATGTACATTTATTTTCTTACATGTTGAAAGTCATAAAAAAAACCCCCACAAATTACAATAGGTGTTAAGCCAGTAAATCATCATCTGTATGTATGTGTACCCTTGTATACAATTATCACACTCAGGAAAAATGGAGGTTAATTCATTAATCACAAATTCTAAATATTGATGTGTGTCTTGGCTTTATTTCTAGGGTAAAATCTAAAATAATTTACTTTCTATTTTTAATTTTCTTTACCTTAAGTCTTTCTTTGTGATAATAGGTTTCATTATCTGACAATAACATTTTTTTTAGCTCTGGCTACTAAATTATGTAAGACCCATAACATTTTAAATGCTGGAAAACTTAGGAGAAAACTATTATTTCTCACTTTTTGAGTAATATAAATAGTTTTTTTAAATGAGGATATGTTAAACTTCTTGAGTGTTTGTTTTTTAGAATTCTAGTTACTCCTATCTATATAACCACTATTTGAGCCTGTCAATATGGAGGGCAGCACAAAAGATACTAAGGCCCTAAGCTGGATTCCCACATTGGACAGAATTCCTAGATTGGTAATTAGCAATCTCAAAAAATGTTATGTCCTATTCCCTAATAGAGATCTGGCAAAATTAAATTATTTTTAATCAATCTTTACTTTGCCACAAAGACAAAAATCACAAATCAAAGCATATGTTTTAATAATATCCAATAAAACAAACAAAAAAACTACACTTAAGTACTTGCGATTTTAGTCAACAAAGATTCTGAACACCAAAGTACAAAAGAGGAGAACTCAGTATATAATACTTACCGAGAAAGACTACAAGAAACAGGCATATCTCCACTCCAATCAATTGGTCCATTTTCTGCTTTCTGTACTCCAGATATTGCACCAGAAGGCTTTCCAGTAATTATTTTATACCTTTGGAGGAATAAAAGCAGAATAAAAAAAGCAGTTAATTATTGCACAGTCTATCAATGGGCTTTGCAAAATTATTTCCTCATGTGCACCTACAATTATCTACTAGACAAAACTTTGTGACTGATGTTCACAGGATCCAAAAAACAATCAAAATACTTTGAATCTGACTGACTGAAGCAGAACAGTGGTACGATATTTTATATATGCTATAACTAATTTTCATTTGGGATCTCTGTGTGCCATACAACAGCATCTTGATGTTCACAACAAAAATATTAATTTTTTCCATCTGAAAAAATTGAGCAAACACAAAAAAGTTATGTTACAGAATACCTCTAGCCCATGAAAACATCATCTAAATCTCGTTTACCCAGATTATCCAAAGTCTCAGTCAACTGGACTATGAAATTACTGCAAAATGAACAAAAAAGCATTCTTAAAAAAAATGCTAAAACTATACACAGTACAGTATCTGAAAGATTCTTTGCATATTGAAAAAATACATAAATATACAGGAATTGTTGTGTGTACCAAAATCAAAGTCAACTCTAATTTGACTCTTGATGAAGGTGATCAAAATAAAGATGAGTGGAAGAAAGAGCTGGGTGGGGAAGCAAAAGAATGCTATGATGATATAGCAGGTCAAGGAAAGCAGGCTTCTAGGTTTTAACACATTCCTAAACAAAAACTGAAAGTAGGAGAGAAAAGACTGAAACTAATGTGAAATAAAGTTAATTTACATGAGAAGAATGTGACTGGAAAAATAAGTAGAGAAGAAAAGAGAAGTGAATAAAATGAATGGCAGAATTCTTAAGGGAATGCTTACAAATTCTTGAAAAAGTGTAACCACTTTCAATAAGGTCCATATAATAAACACATTTGTAACATGTAAATGAGATGCAAAAGGATCAACACTGCCTTAATGTGAGAAGAACTCATCACTCCTTAGTAAAGTAAAATCATCATTACTATTACTTTAAGCACCTGACTATTCATTAGCATCAGTGTTCATAGAAAGTTTCTGTGCAATAAAGAAATAAATTCTTCTAATGGTGTGTCTGACCACCATGTGAAAATCATCAGGTATTCCTAGGTGTGTATGAGTCATATGTCTCCTTCATTAAGGAGTATCATACTTTTATTTAATCCATTTTTAAGGCAGCAAGAAATGCTGATACTGCTTTAAAACATCTATGACAATAAAAAACATGATGAACTGTTAGATATAATTTATGTTTGATGAGAAAACACAAAATGATTCTCAGTCTTAATTAAGAGATTTTATAAAAAGGGCATGCTGTAAAGCAGGCTCAAGATGATGCTACACCAAAATCATCAATAGAATAACAGGTGTCTTCTTCCCATGATCATGCTGGAAAACATTTAGATACGCGTACCAGGTTTTAGTAAAATTCATTGCATCAGCTGAATTAGTTTCACTTCCTCACACCAACAGAAGGAAAAATATATCTCTCTTCCCTCAATTTTCTGAGATGAGATTATATTTTTACAGTTGTGATTGTTAAGTCATGTTTGCTTATAAAAGGCAGATCAAATATATGAAGTTTTCAGAGAAACATTAAGACCTAAAAGAATAGTTGGGCACATTAGGCTGTCAGTGAGTTAGTGTCCCAAATCATTCACTAACAACACTCATAACCTCCTAGTTTTAAGTGTGTATGGGCTGGCTGTTTCTTATGAAACAAAAGTCATTCACTAGTTTCTTTTAAAGTAAAAAGATGTGTAGTGAATGTATGGATGAATTTGATAACAGAGTTCACATCGAGAACTCCATCTCTCTTTTCCTCTCAATTATTTGGGTTACAATAGTGATTTTTATAAACAGTGATTATTTCCCAATAATTATGGCAGTACATAAATGTATAATGTTACTAGTGAAATGCATTCAGACTTTGTACCGAAACTGCAATACTAAGAAAAAATTTAATATTACATTAAATGTTATTTTTGAAGTGATACCAGAACTCAGATAAGTTCAGAGTAAGAACTGTTTTTCTTTTTTTTTAGATACAGTAATGGTGCTAGTACTCCACAGATGCAGTACTATTTTTTTTCAGTTTTATGAAGGAAAAACCGTAATAAGTACACAAAGAGAAATAAACAGTGTGCTGAAATAAAATCCAGAAAGCAACATATTTTTAATAATGGACCAAAGACTGGATGCCATTTATACTTGGTATGTAAAATATTTAAACACAATATGAAAAACTATGCCTATACTTTTATAAGGCTGCATCCCTATTAAAAACCAAATAGCTGAACATATTAGAAATGATGGCTAAATCAATTTTCATTAGCACACACCTCTAACATTTGATGAAGCAAAGTAAGGTAGATACATTTTAAAAATTGTTTTTAATTTTAGACAGAGAAATCACTTACATCACTTCCTTATTCCTACGTGGCCCTTCAAATGGTCTAAATGGCAGTGATCCAGTAGCTGCATGGTAAAACGTTACACCAATGCTCCAAAGGTCAACTCTTGCTCCATATTTCTTCTGATGATCTTTTCTTAGCACTGCTCTCTCATACATATCAGGATGCTTAACAAAAAAACATAAAAACCTAACTTGTGTTCTATGGTAATATCTTATACAAAAATGAGTATTCAATAATGCATAGAAATTCTGTATTATCCTAATAATTTCCCAGTTTGAAAAGACTATTTCCTATCTTCCCCTCTCTCCTCAAACCTCCAACACCACCACTTCATTTGACCCTCAGTTTTGATGACCTGACTTCATACTTGAAGGAGGAAATGGAAGCAATCAGAGGATCAATTATACCTAATGCCTTTAATCAAGTACCAACCTACCTGAATTTATGTCCAGGCTCCAAAACTACTTTCCAGTTACAATGAAACTGCTCTTATGAAAGGCTAACTTTTCCAGCTATGTTGTGGAGCCCTTACATTGTCTCACCAATTCCAGAAATCAATTCCTGTAACTGCACCTTTTTTTAATGTATCAATTCCCCCTCTCTATTAGATAGATCATTCCTTACACACATGCTTTAGTATCTCCTATTAAAAAACAAAACCCATAATCCCTTCAAGCTATCACCCAATTCTCTGTTTCCCATTATAGCAAAACTTTACAAGATAGCTGTTTATTCTTACAACTGGCTTATTTCCTTTTCTCCCACTCAGTCCTACGGTATTAAATATTACTGTATCCTTTAACTTCCAAAACTATCTCCTGCCTTGAGCACCCAATTCACATATCCTACTGTTTTCTTGAATGTCTAGACTTTAAAAAGTAGCTCAAACCTAACATATCCGAACAGATTCTTGGTTTTCCCCTCAAACTTGCTTCCTTCTAATCTTTATCCTGTTAAGCAAACAATACCACCATCTACCCAGTTGCACATACCCAAAACCTGTGAAGTAGCCTTCATTCCTTTCCCTCACCCCTTCACATGCAGTCCATCATCTCACCAGGCAGAAATGAAAACTACATTTTCTAGAATTAAGAGGACTAGCCTGGCAGGGTTCACTGGGGATCCAGCAAATAGGACAAGTAGGTGGTGTCATGTTAAACGCATGTCCTTAAGCACAGAAGACACTATACTACAGTTGCAGAGAACAAATGGATCTTGTAGGACATCCTTTAGAGTACAGATCCAGAAAGAGATTATGATGGACATTAAGTTCTTCAGAGAACAACCAGGCGTCATACATACTTAGCTTCCTGACAGTTGCCTTTATGGAAGTTATGCACTGGAACTTGAAGATTCTTGGAAAGTAAAGCTTTAAGAGTGTACTCTGAACCAAAGTGAGTCATCAGTCAATGATTCCAAACCAAAACAGTGCCTCTTATGACACTGTGGTATATGGCTGTGGCCCAAGGCACTGGGAACCAATGCATGTAACACTGCTGGGAGGGTGCTTCTAAAAGATGATACAGTCTATGAATTTGATTCTCAAAGGGTCACAATCGCTGGATTGGGGGGCAGCTGAGGGTGAGGTGGGACTTGGGAAATACATTTTAATGAGAAATCAAAAGAGGTGATAGCATGAGGTAATAAGCGTAAGTGAGTGTCTAAACATAGGCCTCCCAAATATATGGAGTCTGAATGGTTTTGCTGCTTCTGTGGCATAGCACATAAACTATTGTCCAGAGTGCTAGCCAGACCTCTGACCCAGTACCTGGTACTTAACGTGTTTAAATAGTGCTGTGAATAGGCCAAGAGTATCTGGACATGCCTAATAACTTCTGGAACATGAGGCTGCCAATTTGGGAAGAGGAGATACAGCGATTCTAGGAGACAAAGTGGGGACCTCCTCAAATGGTATAGTTGGTATAGTTGGAAAGTATTCCCTAGGGAGTGACTGATCGTGGCTTGATACATGCTGGTCTGACATGTGTGCCCACTGGCTCTCTTCTGAATGTGCTACCTGTGCTTGTCCAGGGCTTGGGATTACTGGGCCTGGGCCTCTTCTCTGCATTTGGAATAGGAACATAAGGATAAAGCTACTGCAAAGTTCCCAGATTATATAATTAAGACAGCCATCATATTAAAAATGATAGAAGAGAAAACATTGGACTTTTCTTGGGACTTTAGCAGACAAAGGGGTGAAGATTTAACATCTGGCCTGGGAATTCCAAATGAGAAAAGTTTTCATTTAAATATGAAGCTTCAGGCTATTATTTATCACATTTTATAACTTTTGGTACACTGTGAAAACAGGTTTGGTTATAATCTGAAATAGGAAAAGGATTAGAGTAAAATTCTAGAGTATAGCACAGACTTGGGAGTTCATTTGTTTACTTTTTTTTTTTTTTCATTTTAAGTCTGTTAGAGGCAAAAACTAAACTATGATTCTAGGAAGATACATGAAAGATTAATGGTTGGTAATGGGGAATCAGCAATGTTGGTGCAGGACCACTGTTTTGGTCATAATAGTAATTGGGAAGGGCTACTGATACTTAGTGGGCAGAGACCAGAGATGAGAGACATCCTGTCAAATATGGGACAGTTCTGAAAAATAAGCTTCTCTTGTCCTGTATGACTTTCGAATATCCTGCCAGATATCAGGTGAGAAGTCTATTCATAATGACCTAACTCCATTTTATATATAAACAAAGTATTTTTATAGCTACAAGAACACAGCTATAGGTAAATCCATTTTATTTAGTTAGAAACTATCCAGAATTATTCATTGCTTTGGAAAATCATGTCATGACACTACCACTTGTGATGTGTGACTAACATGCAAGTTATCACTGCACTTGCATTGGAAGTGATAATACACATAGATGCGAGCTTCTGACAATGTTTGCCACTGAAGTGGATCCTAAACTTGTATGTATTAGATACCTATGTTTTTACTGTATTTTTCTTTATATTAAGATGTTATGAAAAAAGATATTATGCTATTCTTTTAATTAGGGATGCAGGTCGATAATACTATCTAAGAATTTCCAGATATGGAAGGAACATTGCAAAACATTTATTATAAAAAGGGAGTGATCATATAAGGTTGAAACTACTACCCTGTATGATGTGGCTGTCCTCTGCTTACTTCTCCAACTCCTACAACTCGCCCCTGCACTCACTAAATTCCAAACTGCATTCTTTTCTGTTTCTCAAACATCCAATGTCCTTCTTGTTACTAGCCTTTGCAGTTGCTGTTTCCTCTACTTGTAATGTTCTTTCCCCAAATGCATGGCTTGCTTCTTTTTACCATTTAAGTGTCAGTTCATTTAGGATTGAAAGGAGGCTTTCCCTAGATAACTTTCTACTGCTAATCATTCTTTATCTTATTACCTTACTGTCTTCCCAACACTTCAATTATCTGAATTTATCTTATTTACTTGTTTACTTAATAACTATTTTCCCACTAGAACATAGATGCCATAAGAGCAGGAATCATGTACATCTTGTTTTCTATTGAAGTCCCAGTGGCTAGAACAGTGCCTAGGATACAGTATGCACTCCATAAATATTTGCTGAATAAATGTAATTCATTTTAGGTACTCTTATTAAAAATTATTGAAATAATTTACATCTGATAAAATGCATTCATTTAAAAATTATTGAAATGTAACTACAAATTAATTTGAGGTTACATATTAATAGGAGAACAATTTAAGACACTTTTAATTCATGCCAGACTTAGAATAATCAAAAAAAGCTACAGGGTGGGGTACCCTTTATTCAGCAGAATCCAATTGGAAAAAAGTCACAGAATCTAAGACTTTTAAGACAAAACCCAGAGCCATGAAGAATTAGTGACAGCTATATAATATAAACTTCCTAATTACATCTTAAATATACCTACTTTTAAGGATATTTTAAGTGTTTCAAATGTTTACTAACTTCACACAAACACACCTACATATACCACTTCATCCACAGAGCTTTTCTAGCTTTCTAACATTTCAAGTTGTATCTTTTCTACACAATTTCATTTTTTTGGCATATGTTTCTAACAATGGTCCTTTCTGTCTTTCAATAACTTACCTCCCTGAATAGAATCTTCTGATTCAGAATTAAAATGATTTTTGCTCTATAGGGAATACTATAACAGGCTTATAATATATTAACTACTCTGATCCAAAAAAGGGAGTCTTTACCACCTAGATGATTCTGGAGTGAACAGATAGCTTTTTCTTTTAATACAGATCCATAGCATTAGTAAAATTAAAAAATTTAAGAGGATTATAAAACTTAAAGTAATAGCACCAAAATGGATAGGAAATGGATTTGCATAACTAAGTCTCTCAAAAAGGTGTAAAAAAAAAAAAAAAAAAAAGGCCGTGTCTTCTAAATAAAAGTTTTGAAGTCCCTAGCTCAAGAACAATGAATCATGCTTTGTGAGTTTTATGTTTTATTCATTAAATGGTTCGAGCTTTTAGAAGGGAAAAAAAAAAGTAACAGCACCCTAAGAAACAAGTATCTAATTCCCTTATTACACACCATATTAAAATAGAAAATTTAATCTTTGTCATAAAAGTTACATAACACATTGTATAGTTATTTGGTTGACCAATTACCCATCCATATTCACAATATATCCAGCTTCTTTAAATAACATTATTATTTAAATAATACATGACTTACCAAATATTCTTCTGTGCCATACAGAGAAACAAACTGCTCATCATCTTCTAATTCTCTAGCTGCACCAAAATCTGTGAGTTTGTATACAGACTGTCCATCTTCCCCTATAACACGCATGATATTTCCTGGTTTGATATCACGGTGCACAATGCCGTTCTCTCGGAGATGATTCATTCCACCCACTTCAACAATAAATAAAAAACAAAGCAAGTCATGATATAGGTATCCATGTGTATACTGGTGAGTGTCAAATTCATTGACATAATTCATTCACAATCACTTAATACATAAATTGGTCTAAAGTCATTTAATCAAAGAATAGGTAACAGTTATACTATATATCTCATGTTTGAGTCATAAGAACTTTTTGAATGATTGGAATCAATTGGGTCTAAGGAAGAGTCCAATCTCTCTTAAATACTATCAGGAAAATGAAACAAAATGGTCTTAAGCACCTGAGCTCCTGAAATAATTTTGGTTATATACATGTTGGCAATCTGCCTAAACTTAAGAAAGATATCATCAACTTTTCACCACAGTTTCACATTTCTTTACCTTGGGAAAAAAATACCACCAAAAAGTAAACTGGACTCAATACATAAAATAGTAAAAAAGTAACAGAAAGAAGCAGTGTCAGACTTGTTTACATAAAAATATATTTCTCATACGCTTTCTAAAAAGGCGATTTTCCTTTTTTTAAAGGGTATAGGTGACGGAAATTAAGCTGTTATGGCTTTTAAGTTGTGTCAATGAGTAACAGTTTGAAACACTTGTTTGACAACTGATCAATGAATGTCCAAGTGTAACATGAAAATAAAGTTTCGGGGTATCAACATTTAATTCTGAAAACTCAGGGCTACCAGAATACTTAGGTAGGCATCAATTATCTATAACTTCTATTCGATTAAACAAGCTATAGCATATATTGTTTCTCCGTCATCTCATCCTAACCTAAATGGTTTCCACACTGCTTCTGGTGTCAAGTTCAAGAACTCCCACTAATTGTATACCTCCTTCATCACCGGGCTTTCCCCATTCCTCAACTATTGATCATTTTTTTCCCAAGAACATATTCCCTTGGTTGCCATTTTTTTTTTTTAAATAACAGCTTTATTGAGATAAAATTCACATACCATAAAATTCATCCTTTTAAAGTATATAATTGGTAGTTTTTAATATAGTCATAGGCACAGAGCGCACAACCATCACCACTAATTTCAAAAACATTTAATTAAAATATTTTCATTATACCAAAAAGAAATCCCAAAATTGCTCCTCAACTCTGCCCTATCCTCAAGCCCCCAGCAACCGCTAATCTACTTTCTGTCCCTATGAATTTGCCTATTCTAGACATTTTATATAAATAAAATCGTATGAGTATGGTGGCCTTCTAGGGCTGGCTTCTTTTATTTAGCATTATTTTTAAAGGTGCATCCATATTACAGTATGTATCACTAATTCATTTCTTTTTATAAACAAATTCTATTATGTTGATACACCACATTTTATTTATCTGTTCGTTAGTTGAGGGACACTGGGCTATTTCCATTTTTCGGCTATTAAGAATATTGGTGTACAAGTTATTGTGTGGAATGTTTTAAATTCTTTAAGGTAAATACCTAGCAATGGAATTGTTAAGTCGTATGGAAATTCTATGTTTAACTGCCAGACTGTTTTCCGAAGTGGCTGTACCATTTTACATTCCCACAGCAGTGTTTGAGGGTCCCAATTTCTCCACATCCCCACCAACACTTGCTTTTGTTTTGTCTTTTTGATTTTAGCTATCTCAGTGGGTATGAAGTGGTATGTCTTTGTGGTTTTTGAATTTCATTTTCCTAATGACTAATGATCTTAAGCATCTTTGTATGTACTTGATGCATATCTACTTTGGGAAAATGCCTATCAAATACTTTGCCTATTTTAAAATTAGATTATTTGTCTTTTTATTGTTGAATTGTCAGGATAAAAATTCCCTATCAAATATATGATTTGCAAATATTTTTTCTTATTTTATGGGCTGTCTTTTCACTTGATTTCTTTTGAAACACAAAAGTTTTTAATGCTGATGAAGTCCGATTTACATATTTTTTTCTTTTCTTTTTTTTTTTTTTTTTTGCTTGGTTCCCTGAGCGGGGATCGAACCCAGGCTGCAGCGGTAAGAGCACCAAGGCCTTGCCACTCACTACACCACCAGGGAGCCCCTTTTTATTCTTTTTGTATTATACTTTTCGTGTTATATCTAAGAAAGCTTTGCATAAAGGTCTTTGCTTTTGAATGTGAAAAATTTATTTTAAAAAATTCTTATGTCATTAAATTATATATACACATATACATAAAATCACATAAACAAACGTACCCACGTCTCGCAAAACAATTAAAAATTCAGACTCTGGTAGTCCATAGGCATTAGATGGTTCTTCTAAAACAGTGTATAAACTCCCGCATGGACAAAATTCCATAATAAGTACTTTATGTCTTGTTGTTGTCTGAAAAAAAAAAATTACTGATTGGGACTCAATATAAAAACTAAGTTTTTATCTGCCATTCCTTACCTGATTTCATTTAAATGCAGGATTTGCTACAACGATAAAGGCACTTGGAGTTGCTTTACCTGGGATTTGTTGAATATTTGCTGACTGTACACACATAAGAATTAACATCTTCTAACTTCCTATTAAAACTGAATTTGTTTTTGAAGACATTCAAACTACAGTGAACGCTGGCTAAATCTGAACTAGAAAAATCATTGCTACAATGTTATAATAATTCTTTTAAAATTATTTTTAATTTCTAATACATAGTAGTACAATTAGGACATTAGCTCTTCTAACAAATCTCTTTAAATACCTGAACTTTTCCTATGAAAAGTACTTTTACTTTAATGAATGGAGTTCTAGCCTTAAAACAGGTGGTAAAATACCTGAGTGGTCCCTCTTGCACCAAAGTTCTAATCTGCCATTTGCATCTGAGCTGCTGATTTGCTTTAAGCCTTGATTTTAATATGCCTTTGATTATATGATACATCATCAATTTATACTAGCAACAGCTTTATAGGAAAAAAATATTACCAAATTACATATACACATTGATTATAAGACACATGCCATTTCTGAAACTTGAAAATGTGAATGTCTTAAAATCCAGTATTTACCTCCAACTTTTTATTCTTTTTTTTTTTTTTTTTTTTAATTCATTTTTATTGTTAGACTTATTGGGGTGACATCTGTTAGCAAGGATTACATAGGTTTCAGGTCCAACTTTTTATTCTTTCTTCCTTTTATAATATTGTCTACATAGCCCCCAAACACTTTATTATAAAACATGTTTAACTTCTCCATGAGTGAGTAGTTATAAAAGAAGAAATAATTTTAAAAGAAATAAAAACTTGTTTTTAAATAATACAACAATACGTTGATAGTTGAAAATTTGGGAAATACCCATACTTCCATTACCCAGAGAGAATTATGTTAATATTCTGGTGTACTTTCAGTCTTTTTTATATGCATCAAATCACATTATAGATACCTAACATTATTTGTATATCATACTGTATTTATCAAAGATCACACTGTATATATATTTTTAATTTTGATTTTCTCACATAACATTATATATAAGCATGTTCTCAGGTGATTAAAATTTTGGTAAATACCTCTTTTCATTACTGCTTAATTACTGTGTAATGAAGAATTAATTTTATCCAAACAGAGGTTTGGCCTTTGTCCTTGGCTACTAGGAGGTGATCAGTAGGCCTCTGGAATATCCTATCAGAAGTGTCTTTGTCTGTCTGGGGGCTTTAGCCACATAAGAGTCTAACAATATTATTTATGATAGGGGTTTTAAGACGTGCAGATATGTTGTAATTTCTGTAGTAAATGGAGACTAAAGGTATTAGCCCAAACACGCAGGAAAGGCTGGAAACTAAAGGTCAGCCATGAAGGCATTCAATGATTAAGCCCCAATAAAAACTCTCAACATCAAAGGCTCAGGTGAGCTTCCAAAGTCGGCAATATTCTGTGCAATACTAGGAGGGGAACATGTCCCTGAGGACAAGGAAGGTTCACGTTTAGAAAGCTCTCATATTCTACTCTATGGGGCTCCTCCTTTGGCCTGTTCTAATCTGTATCCTTTTGCTATAATAAAACTGTCACTGTAAGTATAGAGTTCTATGAGTCATTCAACATTCTAGCAAATTATCCAATCTGAGAGCAGTCATGGGAAGCCTCTAACTTTCAGCCAGCTGGTGTAAAGTGAAGGTAGCCTTGAGAACTTGTGAACTTGGGCTGCTCATGTTTGAATGAGCAGTCTTGTGGAAACTGTTCTCTCTGTGCAGTCTGCCAAACTCCTCTGCAGCTGGTGTCAAAGTCTTGAACAAACTTGGCAGTCTGGAAGGCTGTGCTCTTAATGTTGAGTATAACTAACTCCAGATAACTATCCATCACACATTCTAACTTATTTAACCATTGATAAGTATAAACAGGGCAGCAAAAAACATTTTTGTGCATGAAACTGTAAGTTATGTTTCTAATTATTTCTTAAGAAGTAATTGCTAAAAATAAAATCTTTATTTTAAGGGGTATAAACTGCCAAATTGTTTTTCAAAAGTATGCTATTATTCATAACCCCTGTAGAAAGGATATTTAATGTAGATTTCTATTTCCATTATTTCTAGATAATTATCCTAATGACATCCTTATTTTCACTGTTTCTCCAAAATCAATTCTATCTTTTACAACTGGACTTTATATATTAATCTCTGAATTCCTAAGATTTTTATTCTTTTACAAAGCCTTCTATGTTTGACTTTCTCCTTGCTCCTTTTATAATTATGTCAGTTTAGCTTCACTTAATATTTTTAATAATAATATTGGTAACCATATTGTATACTACACTCTTTTATTTCTTATGCCGTTTTTTCTGATTCCATGATACATTATTTCCACAGCTACAGCTATTCAAGCATCTTTGAGAACAGAATATTGGTAACCATATTGTATACTACACTCTTTTATTTCTTATGCCGTTTTTTCTGATTCCATGATACATTATTTCCACAGCTACAGCTATTCAAGCATCTTTGAGAACAGAAAGCTCTAATTTTCACCATTTAAAAAAACCCATTGTTCATACAATGCTTTTTGGATTATTTCTCCTGAATCATAGTAACTAAATAAACAAGACAAAGTTAACTAAAACTTGACTACTTACCTCCTCTTCAATAGCAAATAATTTGACAATATTTTTGTGATTGAGTTTTTTTAACACTTCAAATTCTCTCATTTGAACATCTACTGGACGAAGGAAGCTTATGTTATTAAATACTTTGATAGCAAATAAGTCACCAGTTTTCTAAAAAGAGAAGAGAGAAGGTTTATTTACCTATTCTGTAATAGTATAAAGAAGTTTAAAAAAGTACTATTAAAACTAGCTATAGCAATAGATCTTTATTATAGCACACCCCAAGTATTTTTAAGCATAGATAATTTATACTAGGGCTCCTGAGATTTTTTTAAAGCTAAAACCAATCAATCAATCTGCCCAAAATTTCTTTCAAATTGTATGCTTTGAATTGTCAAAAAGACTATTTTCTTTCATATTATAAAGCTTCTATTATGATATACATGGTAAATGTGAAAGTGCTAATTAATTAATATATTTTAGATAAGAAATAGAAAGTGAAACTCACAAGAGGTTCTCCAGGGCCTAGTCATTTTAAACTAATCAAAACAGGAAAAGAGAGATTGAAAACTGTATTCCACATATGAAATTTTTAATAAAAATCTCAAAGTAATGCAATTAACTTTTTAGGCATAAGCCCTAGCTGCAATACTGTGTCTGTGTAAATTAGTGTGTGCAGAAGTAGGAGCTGAAGAGTAAAGTCAAAGACTGTCCTCCACTGAACTGCCCCACTGCTGCCTTGGGTAACTTTCTGCAACTTCAGCTACACGATTAGGGCAGACTATTGTTCCACAGACCATCTCTAGAGGATGAAAGACATTTCCTTTCATTCAGATGTACCTGCATCACTCCTGCTCTCACTATCACGGCATATTGTGGTAGATCACGCACAGAACTACAATGCACAGCTGTAGTTGGGAGGGGATCTTAGAGGTATAAAATATATGAGGAATTTCAGTAAACATTACATTCTTAAGTTCTTCACATTAACCTTACTTTAAGGATCTCTTCCAGTCCCTCCCACCTCCTTCCACTGACAATAATCTGCAAGCCTCTCCTTTGTGGTCCAGATTCTTTGAGTTTAATCTTAGTTTTCTCATAATCCAAGGAAGAACTTCCCCAGAGCAAGGGGAAAATCATTTCCTCTTTGCTGGTTCAAGTACCCCCCCCTCCCCCGACTAAAGCTATTTCTGGTTCTCGGCTGACAGGACCTCTGTGCTGTTCCTGCTTTGAGGCCCTCTCCACACACATTCTCCTCTTACAGAATCTCATGATATTTTTCTTAAAGTCATTTAAGTACTTCAGTTTCACTCTTCAAGATCACTATTTAAAGACCATCATCTATATGATGTGACCACTCCTCCCTCACTTCCCCCTCCTCTCATACCAAATAGATATACATTCTTTCCAGAGAAAATGGCCCACTGATCATTTTCAGACAGTATGGAAACTGAACAACTGAACTATAGTTTTTCCATTTGTTCAGACAGAGTACAGACACTGCCAAATCTATACCACCCAACAGGGAGATTTTTCTTGAGAATACTTGTCTCAAACTTAGATTAAAATGAGGAGAATCCTAACAGAGGTGTGAGCGGGAAACATAATACAATGTGGGAATATACCCACCACGATCAATGCCTTTTGTAGTCTACATTACAAGGGCTGTTCAGAAAAATTCCAGCCATAAATGCCTCTATTTTTCATGTTAAATGCTTGGATACTTTCTGGACAGCCCTCGTGTACCTGTGAGAATACTGGGATATGGGTGGGATTGTATCATTTTCCCTTTATCAACTGTACATATATCACTCACTCTAAGATAAAGCATGTATGAACATTTAGAGATCTATGTGTACATCTGAGGTTGGACAATTAATTTCACGAACTCATCCAAAAATGTGCTATATACCTCATTCCTCAATATCTCTATTGTCACCTTTGAAGTACTCGCCTAGGGAAGCAAAGGGCCATAACCAATTAAGTTCATGAACTTGCCACCATGTGCTTAAGTTGGCAACACTGTACAAACAACTCAGTTATGACATCTTACGAAGTTGTTTGTACAGTGCTGCCAATGTAAGTGCACGGTGGCAAGTTCACAAACTTAACTGTCAGATTTTGGGTACGACTATAGCTCTGACAGCCATTCTAGAAAAAGAGTTCCAAAGTTGCTCTGAAGGGTGGACTAAGTGCTGTTGTTGGTGCATAGCTTCCCAAGGGGAGTACTTCAAAGGTGACCGTAGTGATATTCAGCAATGAGGTATGTAGCACTTTTTCTAGGATGAGTTCGTGAAATTAACTGTCCGACCTCGTATTATTTATAGTTATATCCATTAGATCCACCACAGTGTGTGACACATACCAAGTGATTATTAAAGTTAATTTGGGTCACGGGAAGACAGGCAGATATTCTTAATGCTAAATCTTGTGACACTGCTCATTTTCTCTTCTGGGCACAGGGCAAAAACCAAAAACAATTCCTGGCAAGGTTGATCACAAATGACTTGATCAAAGACCAGAGACCATAATGAACTTGATCAAGAACCCAGAACATGGGAATGATTTTGGAATTGGAGGGAAAAAAGTTAACTGCATCCTTATGACACTTCTGATTCATTCTCTATGCACCACAAAAGCTGTTTTTAGTCATATCCTCTCCCAAGGAGAGGAAATAGCCCCTCCCCTACGAATGCTATCTCATTGTCACTAACAGAACTCTGGTAATCTCAAGGCTACAGGAAAATACAAAGAAACTCATCCTTACTAAAATGTTTAGCGCTTCTGTTTCTGAAAATAGAATTTAGGAGGCTCTACATATCATTTACTCAAAACATATTCAAAGTGCTAAAAATTAGTAGATGATTGTTTGCATTATAAAAGGATTTTTTCTCCATTATTTTTCTAGTTTCCTTCCCAGAACAGAAAGTTGAATGATCTCAAATGCTTCATTTTAAGTATCTTTAATTTTATCCTTTAATACAGAATCTGACACAAAGTATTTTTAATTCTTGAAGTGCTTCTGGGATTACCCCTTTTATTTTATTCTGCCTTCCATAACAAGTTTGGATTACTTCATACCAAGATAGAGCCTTTAAACTTGGGCTCCTTGTTGATAATCTCATTTTACTTCAATCTACCTTGTAGGATGCTGTTTCACTGGGGGCATGAAGCCTTAGTATAGAGTACTGGAACCATCCATGGGTTTCCCTCCAAACTACACATCAGCATCCCTCTACTAAGCCCAACCCAAATCACTGCCACATGAACTTGTTAGTGGGATTCCTCACTACCACAAGAGGGCACATCTTCCCTAGTCCGTTTTATCAACCAACCTCCTATTTTTCTCTGTTCCCCAAAATATAAACTCTGCCATAACTGAGTAGATACCACTGCCTCTGACATAAGCTATACCTTAAATAACCACAAAAACAAGTATCCTCTTTAGATGGACAAATATAAAACACCAACCAAGTCTCACACTTTAGCCCTGCGTGCTTCTCAGAAGAGTACCTATAAAATGATAGAAAGCTTTCCCAGTTTTCTCTGTACCAACCTTATGTCTTCCACGAAAGACATTTGCAGTAGCTCCTTGGCCTAAAATATCAGATAAAAGCCACAGATGATTTGGTGTGCTCTGCATCTTGGCTTAGTCAGGCAATCCTCTTGTTATACTAAGAGAAAACAAATTTGCATATTTGTTTTAAGGAACTAATACATTTGAGAAACAAATGTTAGCTATTTTTAGTCTCAAGTAAGATCACTCATTATTTATAGCTAAACTGAAATATATAAACAGTCCAAAGTAAAAATTTAAGTTCCCAGCAATATTAAAGGCTAATGCTGTGTGGGCTCTGAAAAAACATTAACCAATGACATCTTATATATACAAGTTAATTCACTTATCAAAAGGCTGAAAAAAGACATCTATTTCCCTTCTAATTTTGTCTTTGTCGATGAGAATATTGGCTACTTCTTCCAATGTTTTGAAAGATTAATAATCAATGATGAATTACATTTGAAATACTTCAAAATAAAACAATAATGTAAAATATAACAGAAATGTAGCAAAAATTACTTTGTTTCCTTCAAGGGCAGGGCAATACTAATGAAAACAACTGCTACCAGTGCATAAAACTTCCATAACTTAAAATTTTATCTACACAGAGCCTAACAGTCATAATGGAAAAGGGCAAAAATTATTATTCCTGAAAGGTTACTAAGTCTTCTGAAATTAATTTAAGAATACTTTCTCCAACCTCCAAGTATATGAATATAGACATACCAAATGTATATTACCAAGTCTTAAAAAATAAGCACGGGGAGGCTTTGCATTTGTGGAAGGTCAGGAGGTGTATGGAAAATCTATTCCTTCTGCTCAATTTTGCTGTGAACTTAAAACGGCTCTAAAAAATAAAGTCTATTAAAAGAAAAAATATCATCCCTTTTTAATATTGAAAAAAAGCATCACCTGTTTTTAATACTGTTCTTTAATACTGAAAAGCTATATAAGGATATTAAAAATATTTGAGTATCATGTTGGAATAAAAATGAGGTATGCTGAACAGCATAAACACCAGTCTCACCAAGCCACCTTAAACCTGCTGTAATAGCAGATCAAAACAGATCTTAATATTTCTTTGTTGTAAATCAGAACAGACTAGGTAGGTATTCAGTGACGAATTAATGACTGCCAATATTCCAAGCAGAATTAGGGACTCAAATAATGGCCAGAGGTCTACATTTCAGCCATCCCTGATATACTAAGATATATTTATATAATTTTACCAGCCATCTAATTCAGATAAGGAATTACATACAGCCACTTACTGGAAATAAGCAATAAAAGTAAGATTCCCTTTTCACAAACAGGAAATACAAATTTGTCAGCTACTGAGGTAATAATTATAAACTTCTCAATTGTCTTCTCAGTATTTTCAAACATTTTTCAACAATGAGAAACCTTCCCTAATTAATGTAACTTCGCTGTTTGAGATAACTGTATATGGCAAATAGTAGCGTTAGGTACCTAGTGGATAACACAAAACATTTATCAGCTAAGATATCTGCAGATGTAAAACTATGGTTTCATAACAATCAAGGGGAATGCCTTTTGGAACTAACTTCCCATAAACCCTACAGTAAGAACATGCTACAACATGACTCGGTGCTTGGTAGAGAAATCTTCCCAAATTTTGAAACAGTATAGTCAGGCATTCGACAAGTATGTTATTGGTGATCCTGCATTAAGTCTACTTCCTAATACTGTCCAAAATGAAAGTTACCATTTATCCATAGATGAAAATAGGTTTGGTGAGACAGCAAATGGACAAAGTTTCAGGATTTCCAAACTCTACTACTATGTGAATGAATCATGTGTTAAACAGATATTATATTCAGCGTTCTAGAGTGAAAAAGGTAGGTCTCTGGTTATGCATTTGACAATTACTGGGTAGAACTTGGTTTGAGGTCACCTACTGAAAATACCTGGGCAGCAAACTGGAAAACAAACATAAGCCATTTCCCTAAAGGAAACGTCTGGGAACTTGACTTGTATTTACGTGCATTAAAGACGTCCTCAGCGTCTAGATTCCAGTGAGTCAACTCCCGCTTATCAGCACTAAAACCTTAATGAAACGTCCCTTTTTAACCCTCTGAAAAAAAGCAACCGATTAAAAACTGCCGATTTTGTCTACGGTCGGAAAGAGGGATACAATGTGGCCAGTTTAACTCCAAAGGAAAGGGGCATCGCGTCTCTTCTGGGCGGCCAGGGCCCACGCTCGGTCACGAACCCATCCTTTCTTCGTGCCCAACGTCGCTAGACCAAAGAGGCCCCCGGTCAGAGGGCCGGGAGTAGAGAAAGAGGAGACAAGGCCCACGCAACCATTCCACCTGGCCATGGACGCCCCAGATCAAGAGAGGCGGTGTGCGCCCAGCCAGGGTCCCGGGAGGGCTCGGCCTCGGGTAGTGAGGGGCTTCGCGGGTCGCCCGCCCCGCCCCCGCTCTGACTCAGCAATCCGGTTTTCCATAGCGGGTGGGAGCGCTCCGTATAAGGTCCGTGCGGGGCTCGAATTCCCCTGCCCCATGCAGCTTCAGTCCATCCGCCCGTGTCCGCCCCACTCACCGCGCTCGATCTCAGCCACTCCACTGCCAGCAGGCTCCCACTGCCTCCTTGTGCCTCAGGACACTTCCGGCTTCAGGAGCCCTGGCCAGGGGGCACGTGACCGACGGCCGGCGCGTGCGGGTGCGCCTGCGCACGCTCGCGGGTCCGTTTTCAACCTGAGATGCTGTGGTCTTGGGCTTGCCCAGCCTCTGTAGCGAGTGGTGTGGAGGTTGCGGGTGGCGTCTGGAGTCCGATCTGGTCCACATCCTCTGCCTGACCCACCCCAGTTTCATTCTGATGTTGAAGCCCTGGAGCCCTGCGCAGTGAGCACATTGATTCAGATTCCCACAATTGCAAATCCCGCCCCGTCCCGGAAACCAAAGGCAGACTGCCGAGTGTGGCGATTGTGGGGCAGACGTGGAACTTGTGATTACTTACAAACATTCAAATACAGGTGTGCAGAATGCTGGACACGAGAGGAACTATCGGGGAATATCATAGTCTGAAGGGATACATTTCGATCTGTTTTAAAGATCACGTTGGCTGCAATGGAACCAGATTATCGCCTCTGAGTCATTCCGCCGTGTAAGTCTTAATGTAAACTAACTCATTTCATTCCCTTTTTAAGAATTGTATTCTGGAGTATGGCAGTATCGGAGAGCTGAAGGACTAAAATCAGGTACGGCAGTATTCGTGCTGCCAAAATCTTAGGCAGCTGTTCCCTAGAGAGTGATCCCTTCTGCCCACTGACAAGCACTGCAGCCTTCTCAACATGAGTCCACAGAGACTAATGCTGATCTAGAACTAAATTTCTGAGGGAGGGAGAGGAAGGGGAGTTCTCAAGTGAGAACTACAGCAACCGGCAATGAAATTAGAAACCATAGCAGAGTGGGTAAGAGCAGAGGCTTTAGAATGGAACAGGCCTGGAGTTACAGTTCCAGCTCTCTGCCAAATACTGAACTTTAAACAAATTTTTGTTGCTGGTTTTTTTGTTTGTTTGTTTACCTGTTATACACACAATGAAGATAACAAAAGCCCACTGTAATGCACTGTTACCAAGGAACTTACTTTATTAGATTTTTAAGCAATGTTTAAGTGACGGAATCATTCTAACAACATATCTATTCACTGCTTACAATTCCAACCAGTTTCAGTTCTCTCATATCTAATGCCAAGAGGACCTATCAAAATTTCTTTCAACAGTAAAACTCACAGCTCAAAGTTATATAGGAGAAATGATTAGCTGAGCCCAAGGACTTGAGTCACATATTTACCACCATGATAATTTATATACATTGAAATACTAGTGTCTTCTTAAAGGTCAAGCTGCTTGTGAACGAACCAATGTTAGCATTTATTTTAGGATTTAAATAAACTGTTAGGCATAGGCCTAAAGCAGGCATCATAAAACCCTGTGATTCCAGAGCAGTCACACAAATCCCTAAGTCTTTTGTCTTAATGTTATTTCACCTGTTAACAGGTGAGATTCACACTTGTGACCATTTGCTTGCTTTTGGAAACAGTACAATGCAAACACGGTAATTCATGATAGAACAGTTCCCTAATTGCTATGATACTAAGTAAAGTGCTCTGGGCAACTTCTAGGAATAATTATACATGATTACATAACATGAAGTTTAATTTTTATTATAGACTCTTAATTTCCATGTCTTGATTCCTCTTAGGTCTGAACACATGTGAATCTTTTGAAAAGCTTTAAACAGCCAGGGGAAAGGAGGAGGTGTCACTTTTACATATGTGGAATAATACAGTAACCAGATGTACAGGTACTGTAATAGCTCTTTTCATGTTTAACTTATTAAATTCTTAGTATGAGGTAGCTACCATTATTTCTCTCGTTTTGTAGATAAGGAAACTGTGCAGGGAGTAGTTACTTAACTTGCTCATGGTTCTAAACCAGTTACTGCACAATTGTTATTTGAACTGACTTAATCTGGATCTGGAGCCTGTGCATTTAACCACCATGCTGTGCTACTCATTACTATACTTAGAACAATTAGTGCTACTGCAGTAGATACATTTATGTGTCCCATAGTATACGAAACCTATCAACAAAATATTCAGCTTTCACATATTTAGAATACAATTTTAGGGAATTTACAGAATACTGAAGGCCATCCATGAAACCTCTAGGGACCATACGGGCTAAAGGTTAAAACAAAGTAAAATAAAACAACCCCCATACCCTATCTTCCCCTCCTAAAATCTTACTCAGAATTTTAGAATTTAAACTTAAATGATTAGAGTAATTCTGCTACTCAGTTTTCTCCCTCCTTTCTTAATTTTCCAATACTACTACTGATACTATTATTTTTCCTCTTGCTTTCTTGCACAGTCATGGATAAAAGTGGGAGAAGGCAGAGAAAGGTACCAGTAATGGGCAGTAACTACTTAGAAGCATCATAAACATATAGGTATATTGTGCCCTAAGTAGATCCAACGAAAGAGATAGGGAAAAATAATTGAATTTTTAACTCCATCAACAGATTCACACAAGCTTTTTCTAGTTCATTCTTAAAAGTTTCTATTTAACAGAACTAAGTTGCATGTAACCTTTCAGGAGCATAATTAAATAAATCATCTGTAAGCTTATATGTGCAAACTTTAAATGGGATATCAGGGAGAGATGAGAAAATAAGGCTAAAGTATTTATAATAATTTCAAAAAAGACTTGATAGATTCACTATGTAAAAATTATTTTATTTTTTTTTATAAAAAGTGTATAACACCGGCACCTACTCTTAAATCAGTTAATTTATGAAACCATTCTCTTTTGTAGCATACATATTGGCATCGAAACAGTTTAAAGAAATGTAATGGCTTAACAACAAAAAATTAGTTTTGACCTGTTGTATTCCCCCCGTACTTTGAGTCTTCACCCATAAAAGAAAATTAAAATTTTCAAACATTTTATACTCAGCAATTAAAAAAAAGTAGTTTTCCTGCTATGGTCTTTATAAAGGACTTGAAGTTTCAAGTAAAAAAAAATGGTACTAGGATAACTCTGCTGTATCTTCTAACAGTATTTTTACATAGAACAGTTTGAATTGGCATGCAAGCAACCTCTCGTTGTCACATACCTGCATTTAGGGAAAATTACACCCATTTTACAGAAAAATCCCAATACAGATACTGCAATAAGCTCAAAGCACAGTTAAAAAGACCAGTGTGAATGGCACACAGAAATTGCTTCTTTATAAATTATTAACTGGAATTCCTGATTATGAAGTCGGCACAGGGAGATCCAGTCCTTAGGGCTTTGCTCTCTGGAAGAACACCTGCAAATAAAGTATTAGTACAATTAGTACTTATGTCCAAAGACATGACCTTTCACTTGAAGAATGACTTCAAGTTACTGAGTGCTAGCCACTCTTTTGCAAAAGGCAATTGACACTTAAAACATTTTACATACTTCATAAATCCACACATAAAACAAGTTAAGAACTTTCTCTTCTGGACAACTTGAAAAAGTCTAGAGATAACTTACATTGACATTACTCAGTAGGGAAATTGGTGAAAATATAGTATTACTACTAATGCTATGAGATTCAAGGAAAACATGCTTGACACCTTTTTGCTGAAAGGCATTATTGTCAAAGTTAATGCTGAGAAATTAAATTTTAAGGAAGAAAGAAACAAGTCAAAGCTACAGACAGAAGTTGTTACCCCTCAAGGAATTTACTCTTTATTTGATTATAAAAAAAATACTTCCTATTTAACATTTGAGACTATGAATGAGTAGGCTGGAGGCTGCACTAGGCACTGGCCCAATATTATGTACTACCTTCCATAGTTAGGTACATGTTAAGTGAGTACAAGAAAGAGTAAATGGTAGGCAGTAGCTCATCAAAGATAAGGACTATATTGGTCACTGTACCCCCAACGTTAATAGATCAGACATTTATTTAACAACAAATAATCTACTAAGTGGAACGAAAAGAATGATCACTAAATGAGCAAAAGAAAGCCAAGGAGGCCAGTGCTTGAGGTCAGCCTAGGAGAATGGGTAAAATTCATAAAGGAGTAGGGGTGCTAATAAGGTAGAATTTTTGAAGAACACCAACAATGGTAAAGGCCATTCCTGCAAGAGAAACCAGAAAGATAGTCTGAGGTCAGAACATGAAAAAACCCTAAACACCAAACTAAGAAACATAAATTTGTTTTTAGTCAACAGCTTATGAAGATTATGAGGGAGGGAAACGAATTTCAGAGGACTGTTCAATGTTGTCAAACAGATCTGCTTGGCCAGATCTGTCTGACAACAAGGGAAGGGAGATCAGTGAGATAACAAGCCTAAACTTGAGAGAGAAAGGCAGAACAGCAAGTGAGTGAGAAGGAAGAATCAGCAAGATCTGAGGATCAATCAGATGTGCAGAGCAGGCAAAGAAGGAACTTCATTTTTTTCAACTAGTAGAATAATGCTATCATTGACATAATTCTATCACTAAACAGAAGTTGGGCGTGGGAGAAAGACTTTTTATAAATGCTGTTTGGATAAATTAATATGTTTGGAGCACAAGCCTGCTACCATGTACCTACGTCTACTGTTACAGATACCTCTAATGGAGTTACAATTCTTTGAGTCCTTTAATCCAGTTTCATTGATCAGTTATTTAACAAGTTACCTCCATAGGCACTTTGCTTTTATAGGGAAATTGGAGGGTTCCCAATGAAACAGAATGCTCTACATGCTTCTCATAAACTCTCCTGTCAGTTCAAGCTGACAAACTAGTAGTACTACTGGGGAAAAAACTGATAAAGGGAGGAGATCAGACCAAAGTCAAAGGACGGCACACTTATTTACTCAGCAAAGCCCCTTGACTTATAAATCTTACAGAATGCCTTGGGCAAAGGAACTACATAGCCATTCACTAAGTTACCTGCTACCAAGACATTTAACTTTGCTCTCATATTTGTTGAATACAGTTAATAAATAAAAATAACACTGCCTCATCCTGTCACACTGTATTTTATTTCCAGACCACGAGCTCCCTGTGGCCAGAGAAAGCCACCATGCCGGTATCTGCAGCACTTAGCATAGGAATCTATTACATAAAAAGCAGTCACAGAGTACTGAATGACTGACTACTTAAGTGAAAGGAAGATAGTACTATCTCATGGATTTAATTGTAATTATGAATATCAAATAAACATCTGGTATTTCTTGCCAACTTGAGGGATTTTTTATTTTGTTTCAATGTTATGACTGTAAAAGGAGTGTTCATGGCCAAATCTGAGGACCCTACTTTTTGTGCGTTTTACAATTCAAAAGTTTCACGATAGGATACAACCAAGTAACTGATACTTCTGTTTTTACATTTTTAGCTCCTTCCTTTCAACTCAGTAAGAACAACCGTTCCTAAACTTTACTTGTTCTCCCAAGCTCCCGTACCTGTTTAATTACATCACGAAACTCTAAAATTAGAGAACAGGCATTTTCATGCCAATATGCTCAGGCACAAACACATTCAGTGTTCCTACTTAACTTTCTATGACTTAGTAGAAGTTCAGTGGAAAGGGGTTGCACAGAAGACTGTGAAATAAAATGTCTGTAACTTCAGATTCTTAGAGGCAGGATTTAGAGCAAAGAGATCTCAAACAAGTAATAGTTGATCAAACTACAGTATGACACAGTATCCTATAATATATGTATATTCTCTCTTGGCTCTGAAACATTAATTAATTATATGAAGATATGTAAGTTTTCCAAATACATACCTACCTTTAAGTAGTTTTTAAAAACTTTAGCATCAGGCTGCTGAAGCGCTTGACAGAACTCCTGTGGGGCCGGGAAGGGAGAAGAAAATGAATCTATCTGTATTTATATTCATTATAATTCAAGTCCACAGCATTGTTTTAAAATTATGATAAAAAACATAAAATTGATCATCTTAACCATTTTTATGTGTACAGTACAGTAGTGTTAACTACATGCACACTGTTGTACAACAGATCTCTAGAATTTTTTCATCTTGCAAATACCCATTGAACAACTCCCCCTTCCTCCAGCCCCTGGCCACCATAATTCTATTTTCTGTTTTTAAGAGTATGACTACTTTAGATACTTCATATACGTGGAATCATGCAGTATTTGTCTTTTTGTGACTGATTTATTTCATTTAGCATAAAGACGTCGAAATTCACCTAATTTGTGGCATATGATACAGGCTTTTCCTGTTTAAGGCTGAATAATATTTCATTTTGGTGTATACACCACATTCTATTATCCATTCATCTTTCAACGGACATTTGTGTTGCTTCAAATCTACAGTATTTGTAACTATCAAAATTAAACTGAACAGTTCACCAAAGAAGGCTCTAGGGTATTCTCAAATGTAGTACTTATCAGAGAAGCTGCTTTCACTTTTGAGAACATGGTTCTCTTAGACAAGGTTGATTCATGCCTCAGAAGGGTGACTGAAACAAAAACTACAGTGCTATGGCTGTTTTCACTTGGTAGGTAACGGACAAAGTCAGACCAAAAGAAAAAGAAAATTCTCTACAAAGTATTCTGCAAAACATGTTATTAGAAGGCAGGTGAGAAAGGGAAAACTGGAGCTCATCCTTTACAAATTATTAGATAGAAATATAACTTTGCTTCATTTACCAATCTGAGAGAATATTATTAGTTATTCAAAAGCTAATGATTTATTTCTTTTTTTTTTTTTTGCTTTTTGGTATGTGGGTAGCTCCCTGACTGGGAATCGAACCCAGGCCGCAGTGCTGACAGCACCAGCGCCGAAGCCTTAAGCCACTACACCACCAGGGAACTCCCTATTTCTATTTTTGATGGGCATTAAGATTACATGAGCAATTAGTAATTTTGTTTCCATAAAATATTAGCTTACATAACAAGTGATAACTGACAAAATTCATTAATATCTTTTTTGTTTTGTTTTTTTTGTATGTGGGTAGTTCCCTGGCCGGGAATCGAATCCAGGCCGCAGCGTTGACAGCGCCAGCGCTGAAGCCTTAAGCCACTACACCACCAGGGAACTCCCATTAATATCTTTAAAGTTACAGATGGTGTGTCATAAAATAAGACCATAAATTCATTTAAAATGACTTTTATGATTACTCTTATGTGATATTTATCCTACTTTTCCTTCAGTTTTTTTCAGCATTACAAATGACTGTTGATGAAGAAACAATTCTTAGAATCTACACAAAAGATTCCAACTCTAGTTTTAATAAAAACTTTGGTATCTTATTAGATCTATGTGCTATTAGACAAGAAGTCTGGATAACTATATGCTAAGAAAATAACTAAATGACTTTTTTTTTTTTTGCCTTTTTTTTTTTTTTTTTTTTTTTTTGGGTAGCTCTCTAGATGGGAATCGAACCCAGGTCGCAGCGCTGATAGCACCAGAGCCTTAAGCCACTACACCACCAGAGAACTCCCCTAAATGACATTTTAAAAATGACTTTGTAATAGTGTAAAAGTATGAGATAGCTTTCCAGTCCGTTGCCCTCAAAATAGATTCAGATATACAAATTAAGCATTGATAAGCTTGGCATATATAAAATGAACTACTTGACATAAACCTTTAAAACAGAGGTTTGTGTGCCACAGTCCCCTCTGGCAGCCTGGGGATGCCTACTGGACCCCCTTTATAATGTTTTTAACACATGAGATTACAAAAGAAACTAATAATGAATTATGGTTATAAAAATATTTTTGACATGTGGTAGAATAATAAGACTGACTCAGATAACAAGGTCTCATGGCATATCTTAATTCGATTTCAAAATATTAATGAGTTTAAAGAGTATTTTGAGATCTCTGGAACAAATAATACATGAACATACCTGTGATTTCTTTTAGTAACAAATTCATAGTTAACACAAATATTACTGTGATTTGTCACCCACACCATGGTAGAAAAATTAAATTTTAGTTAAAGGTGAAAAAATACAATTTTCCCCATTCAATTTCAAAGACTCTCTGAAGTTTGGACTCTTGCTGTCATATACACAGTAAAACAAAAGTTGAATGCAGTATGGTTTTCTTGAATCAAAATTTAGATTGAACAACACAGTTATATTTCTTGGATTATATTAAGAGGGAAATATGCTAAGACAGTTCTTACCTGAATTATCTCTGGAGCTACTTGCAAGGAAGGAAGGTATTCTTGTTGAAGATACTGAACACATTCTGGACCCTGAAAATTAAAAGATGATTATAACTAAATTATTTTCTTCCTTGACATTAATAATGCTTAGACAGAAATTGGAACACATATGTATACTTTAAACACAGTAAGGTATTATGATGAAGAACACAGATTCTGGAGTCACAGTGCTGTGTTTTGAAGCCTAGCTCTGGCAAATCTGGTAACTTGGGCAAGTTACTCAACTTCTCTGAGTCTCAGTTTTCCCATCTGAAAAAAGAGATTATAATGAGGACTGGAATTTAAGAAATGTAAAGCCTTTGTAATAGTATTAGTATCTACTACATGTTACTTAGTGTTATGTAGTGCTATAGATTAAACAAATCTTTAAAAAACAAAAACAAAAACAAATATTCTTCTAAATGCAGGAGGTCACAATGCCAGAGGCTTCCATGCACTGAAAGGAGACAGCAAAGAGAGGCGCTCCTGTTCAATCTATCACTAGGTGGGCTAAAGGATATCTGTGGGTGTGTGAGGGAAAGCCTTCGGGCAGTGCTGGGGTAATGACCACCTTTAGAAATTAAAATACAAGCAAGAAAGAACAAAATGGTACGTTGGCAGATATATGCAATAAAAGCACACTTCCCTTTTTCTGCTCATAAACTAGGAACAGGAATTTAGTAGCCAGGTGAGGAAACTAAGACACAGAAAGATAGGGTTATTTGCCCAGTCTGCTGTTGGTTAAACCTGCTCTAAAAAGCAGGTCACCCGATTTGTAAAACCATTGTTCTTCACTGCCATCTTATAGATGCTAAAAACTGTAACAATAGTTTCCTGGGGCATTTTGGGAGGCTAAGTTTGGTGGAAGGAAGAGATAAGAATTCCACAAAGAAACCCTATCCTCCCTACCCCTTCTCAGCAACTTAGGATACAATTTAAAAATGATTTCCTACCTTAACTCCTGGGCCCTCTAACCTACAGTGCATTTGAGAGAGTTGCCCCATGCAATGTAATAAATCCAATATTTTAAAAAACACCTCATTTCACTTTTAAACTTGAATATGACTTAAAGGCTTTAATATACAGAGGATGCCAAAAAATGTATACACATTTTAAGAAAGGAAAAAAACTATTAAAATTATTAATATTCAATATATGCCCATAACAAAAGATGAATACAAGTCACGTTTGACTTCTGCAATTACAAGAGGTGCTCAAAGTGATTACCATCAGCACCCAGACACTTCTGATTATGGCAAACTACTGCTTGAGCAACAATGACCAAAGTGTCCATGTGTATCACTGCGCATACTGTTTCAATTTCTTCCCAAAGTACCACCAGTGTGGCCAGTTTTCTACTGTTCACCACACCCTTTAAGATCCCCCATTAGTAGCAGCCAAGGGATGTTAAGTCAGGAGAACGTGGGAGAAATCTCGAATTTCAAATACCACTTAAAAATGGTCTTGTGCTCCTTGAATGACAACCACATTTCTGCCATTTTCTTTGTCCAGCCTGTCACATAGTGTCGCTAGCATTCATTTGATTAATGCCATCTTTTGAGCAAACATCATACTACACATTGGTACCGTAATTCAATTCATCTTTGAAAAGTAATACATAGATAGCATCTCTTAAAATGTGCATACATTTTTTTCAGCACCTGCAGTATTGATGATACCCATTGGGTCCAACTGAAATTAAGTTATAAAGGTGAAATCAATCCATCTTTCAATATCCCTGAATTATTAACATCTGATTTCCTATTCAATACTACTGCTCTTGAATCAAAGGATTTCTTTGTTTCTTCCTGTACCTTGACTCCTGGGTCCTCTAACCCAATGGCTCTGAGTTATAATTTAACAATGAAATGTTACCTTTTCTCAATTAAGTAACATTTCATTGTTTGTGAAAGTTTCTCAGATCCCTCTAACTTTTCTTCTCACTTTTTTCTTTAGTCCACTCTCCCATACTTCCTGCCCATGCACTGCTCATCATCTCATATAACCCCACTGTTACCACTTAAAAGTGGAGTACAGTTGTTGTTGTTTTTAATCAGGGAAAGTAAAGTTGTACCTCAAATGGAAGTCAGAAGTAAATAAATGAAAAAATAAAATAAAGCCAAACATTTTCAAACATAATAATATTCTATTTGATTCAATTCTATGTGTGTCTAAACAAAAGCTTAAGGATAAGACCAATACTTCTGAACTGTAAATACTATTCTTATTGTTTCTCGTCATTCCTTATCCTCCTTGACTCCATAGCATCTAATAACGTCAACCCATCTCTCTTGTGGCTCTCTTCCCTTAGCTTTCATACCTTTGTTCTACTTCTAGCTTACCCTTAACTCTTGTTTTAGCCAAGATTCTTTCTGTTCTGGTCTTAAAATGTCTCACTCAGTCCTACCACTTCACCTTGACTAACTACACATTTAGGACTCCGAATCAGTATTTAGTCCTAACTGGATCAGATCCATATTCCCAACTGCTCTCTGAACATTTTTCTCTCATCTAGCTATCCTAAATACAATCCCACTACTTACCGACTTCCCAACTTTTCACATAAATATACCCAGTCCCATTTTACATTCATATATAATACACCTAGTCCCATTTCAATTTTTAGCTATTACTTCTATCTCCATACTTTAACTAAACATGGTAACACTATTTTTTTTTACCAAATCTACCATGCAATGTCTGATCTGTCTTCATACACCACTTAATTTTGCCCAGAATGCCAGCTCCTCCTCTTGTCAGTCCAATGAATATACATTTGTTTTAAGGTCTATTAAAACAAAACAAAACAAACACCTCTTTCTAATGGTTTTCTTAGATTGCCTTCATAGGCAAAATTGCTTATTCATCTTTAGTCCCACAATATTATACTTAAAACAAATCTATTAAAGCACTTACTTAACCCGTCCCATTAAATTATTTATGCACTGGTCTCCACTGATTTTAAAGCTCTACAAATACTGGAGAACTTTTTATTCATTTTTATATGACTCCCCTGTTGCCCTAACAAGCCCTAAAATTCACAGCCCTCCCCTAGCATATAGTAGTCACAGAGAAAAATGCTACTGAGTTGAAAACCCTTCATATCCTTATCAGAATTATCAAAAACTCAAGTTCAAATGAGGAATCGCTAAATGCAGGCTGATGAATGCAAGCTCATGCTTTTTTAGGGGGAGAGGAGAGCTACTGCTTGTTAGCTGACTACAGCTCTGTAGGAATATCAGACCTTATTGGCATACTGGTTTTGAGAGAAGTTGGAGATAGGATTTTTTGTTAAAAAAAAAAAAAAAGTAACTGAGTTTCATATGTTGGCAATTAATTTAAGTTATTGAAAAATACTGTATAACACAAACAACACACAGGCTAGACTTAGCCCCAAATCACTTAGGACTTATACAAATGATTAGACTAACAAGAACAGAACAGTCTGAAGTGGTAAAGTACTCTAACCATTTGTAACACTAGAAAGTTAGATAAATCTAGCTGTGAAGAGTCTACTATTAATAGATTGTGAAATCTGGAACTTTAATTTCTGATTAAGATTTTTCACATTCTGTGTCAAATGAAAACATAACATTTTAAGCTTCTTGTTAACTAAAACATGAAGGACAACAATGGATCCTGGTACTCCCTTGAATTCCAAACAGAACTGAAATTAATTAACTTTTATAAAAGATAACAGCTTTTAAGAACACAATGAAAACCGTAACACATATACATGTGAGATGAAAATGAATGGGCATGGAGTACAAAGCTTACCCGCTTGAGATGAATTGTTTTCAGTGTCACTGCACACTCAGATAAAGCCTGTGTAAAACAAATTTAAAAATGTTAATACAGTCCATTCTTGGTTACTGATCCAAACTTCCTCTCTATTTCTCTGGCTACTGCTCATTAACCTCCAAAGAAGGGATGGAAGAAGGAAAAGATAGAGGAAGGAAAGGAATAAGTGGGTTGGATAGAAAAATGAAAAAAAACATTAAAAAAGCTGTCTTAATGTGGTGAATTATAATTATGAAATCCAGCTTTTACTAGGTTGTGGGGAAGTGAGTTAAAAGGCAACTGCTTGACATTAAGTATTATGAAGATGAGATTTGGGGAAACTATCATACAAGGAAAAGAAAGTTACTCTTAATAGTCTGAAAAAAACCAATAAGTACTTAGAGTGAAAGTAGTAGTAGGAAACTAATAACGCAATCAAATTTTAAAGACTGCTGGTATCATGTACTCTTTCATGGTCCTAGAAAAAGAGTTGGTTGTTAAAGCTGTAGAAGCTGCATTTTACATATTCAACTTTAGCATCAAGATCTAGTAGGTAAGAATCCACAGAGGGTTCAGAAGGTATAATCAACCTTTTAAAAATGAATTCTAATTTGAAATTATTAACTTTTTTAAAGCAATGAAACCAATATAATCAACCTGGCATTAAAGAACATATGAGATCTACACAAGGTAAACAAAGGTTCCTAGGTGCTTACCAATACGGTTTGTGCATCTGCCAAGTCAAAGGTTTGTTTCAAAGGTGCTAGGAAACATGCTGGGACAATGTGCTTATAAACAAAATCGGCAAATCCCACTGGTCCATCTTTACCACCTGTCAAGAGAATTCAAAATTTCATACTGAATAAAAAGAAAGTCAATTAACTTATCACTGGGGAAAATCAACTCCCAGCTCCTGTCTATGTTAGGGCTAGGTAGGGTTCCATTTCATTTCTAAGAGTCTTAAAAAACAGGTTGGGAAATGAAGTTTTTAAAAAAATCCCCTTACCCCAGAGTTCTACCAACTTGGAGAGGATGATAAAACATGTTTTCTGTGCAATTGGATCTGGATATTCGACTGCTCCCTGAATAACAGTAACCAGAACTCGTTCTACATTCTCTGCACCTAAAAAGAAAAAAAGAACTTGAGTTTAATTTCTACGAGAACTAGAAAGGCAACCTAAAGCTCTCATTCCACCTAAAGTAACAAAACAACAGCATTTACAAAGCAATGAGATCCCTCAATTTTTATTAATTGGGCTCCTTAATTTTAAGCATAAAACACTCATTTTCTTTATTCTGGTTTTATGCCCCCAGACTGCTTAACCACCTCTCCTTTTCCTTTGTTCTGCTTCTCCTTGTGTGCTTAAAAGCTTTTAATTGTGCAAAAATCGGGGAGATGGCCTCTGGATTTGAGTCCACTATCCTCCCAAAATGCTGGCATTCAGAATAACCCTGCTTTTCTTCTCACCAAAAAAAAAAAAGAAAAAAGAGAGAGAGAAAAAGAAAAATCACTCTTCTCTTATCTTACCCTCTGGATTTCCTATATTGCAAAATTCTCTATGTTGATCTATACATTCCCATTTATTTTTAATTTCAAAATGGTGAATGGAATGCAAATTAATTTTAAGGTCCTCTACGTGAACATAATTCCCACCTTGATAATAATGCGCTGTCATTCTAGGGGCCAACATACAACTACTCCATAAGTTTAGTGTTTACTTCAACAAGCTCTTGCTCACATAGATGTATAACTGTGACAGAGACTTAAGCAAACCACTTAGGCATTGCATGCTTTCCCCACCTTGATTTGCTATGACTTCGCTCATCCCACTGCCTGTGACTGTTTGTAGGAAAGCAAAGTAACTCCTCCGCAACATTTGCTTCTCTAAAGCAGCAGACTGGTCGTTTTCTTCCGCTGGTCGGAGCAACACTTCAAAAATGGCATGAAGCAGAGGCATGAACATTTGTTGTAAAAATGGGGATACCTGTATCTAAAGATAAGAAACAACTATTACTACTTCAGAAATGAGTAAGAAAATTAGTATGAAACTTAGTAATAATCCTCTATTGCTATTTGAAAGTTGCTAAGAAGAGTAACTATTAAAAGTTCTCATCACAAGAAAAAGAAAACTCTGTAAATATGTATAGTTATGGATGTTAACTAGACTTATCATGGTGATCATTTTGCAATATATAGAAAAACTAAATCATCATTGTTGTACACATGAAACTAATATAATGTTCTATGTCAATTATACCTCAATTAAAAAAAAATAAAGAAATGAAACTTAGAAAAAAATGTGTTTTACATAAAGCCTTTCTCCACTTTCTATTTAGGATATATAGATACATAAATATCAATGTTAAGACAAAATCTACATAGCATATACATTATTGAAAGCCTTAAGGTCATTAAGTTCAATTCATTTCCAGTTAAAATAATAGAGTCAAAAATATTTTATCATCAAATATTACCGTGGAATATTTTCAAATTTAAATTCTCAAGGAATGAATTCCATTGCTAAATTTTAAGTGAATTCATATGATGGGGCTCTCAAGCTTTCTATGCTGTTAGGGAAATTCCTTGACTCCTGTATCTCAGTTTCTTCATCTATAAAATACAACACTTATCTCCTAGGGTTGTTACAAGGATCAAATAAATTAATGTACAAGAAAATCCTTAGAATAGATTTTGAATAGAGAAAGTACTTCGTAAGTGTTAGCCATTCCTACTTGCAACTTATACTCACTTGACTTAAATTTTGTTGTATTATAAAACTGACTTTAGTATACTGAATTGCTTTCAAACTCCTATGTGGGTACCCAAATTACAATGCTTTTTATTTACCTCTTTAGACATTTAGTACTCAGTGATGTTTTTATTTGCTTCATTAGCAGACTGATAGTTTTTATAGTATTTTTAAAGCATTTATTAAGCATGCCCTATGTGTCAGGCAGTGTTCTAGACACTGGGGATGATAAAAATATGTATAATCCAAGCCCTCAAGTAACTCATATTTAAAAACGAACCAAGGGGGCAAATGCCAAAATATATCTAAAGATAAATACATCTAATCTTTAAGTCAGAAGAAGCTCTTTAAGGCAGGAGATGGTCTCATATTTGTGGTACCTTAAATTTAGCTGTAATCTGGTTGATAAGAGGAATGAACTCCTGGAGGTCTTTTGCTTCACAATCTTTGAGCATGTGTTCTGAGGCAGATGGGATGAACGGAAGGACTTCTTCCTCTAGGCAAATTATCATGCGATGAAGGAAAGTGCGAACTCCACTTCTGAGAATATCCTTTTGTAAGGGACAACTGAGGGCTGGCAGGAATGTCTGCAAACAGTCCAGATAAACTTCGGAACAGCCGCATTGTTTCACAGTCTGCTTGTTGCTGAAAGCTTTGCTGGTTCGACTATATGAGCAAAATCAGGCAGCTATTTTTACCTTTATTCTTTAATGTGAGTCCACTTAAATGTCTTACTAAAATCCTACTGATACAGTATGAGCAGGCTGTCCTACTAGACAATCTGCAAACTACCCCTTTATATTTAGAAAGCAGTCTTGGGAATCAAGTTTTTATACAACATAATATTAGCTTTTGCACTGAAATATTCTATAGAGCAATTTTTCTATATAGCTTCTTATTAGCAAGCACTTCAACTTTCATGCTGTTATTGTTTACCAATAAAAAGGATGGGTAGAGAGAAAGAAATAGCAGCTTTGGTGGTCTACAGGACACAATTGTAACAGTTGAAAAAAAGCCTCAGGACCTTCTCTTTAAGGTATCAATACTGATCCAAAAGGTTCCAACATGTCATTGATACATAAACACTTCAGCTAATCCCCTTAAATACATGATCAGCTTATACTAAAGAAATCCAAGGAATTAAGTATTTACAATTAACATAGTTGTCAACACAGAAATTCAGAATGTTATGTGATCTATTCCCTCCTTTGGTTAAATCTTCTAATCCACTATATTTAGAAAAGAAAGGTTTAGACAATTCTCTGGACAATCCAGTTTTGGAAACATTAATATATCTGCCAATTTTTAAAAGATCCAACCAAATAAATGCTTCTGTTTGTATAGAGACACTCACTTTATAATTTTAATTGCAATCACACTCACCTGGCAAATCCAACAGCATGGTTGAGACAGTCTGCTAGAGATGACTGCCTTTCTTCATCTTGTGCCAACATCAATTTTTCTAACAGAATTTTAAACTTTTCCATTAGCGGAGCCAACAGATTCCTCATTAATGCTTGCTTCCTTTCTGCTGAATATTCACTATTAACAATCAGCACTCCAGCTGTCTCATAAATAAATAGTTGATCATCGCTGCTCAACAAAGACTGGTAACCATTCTCCTAAAATGAAATTTAGTCTTACTGAAGTTTTTCTTTGTTCAGTTCCTCTCAATTAAGCAGAGTGTGCAAAATGGACAGGAGATGTAATCTATCACATCAACTCATTATTAAAAAGTACATCGAGTACTTATAAAAACAAATTTTCTTTCGTAACGATATAATGGAAAGAAAACTGAATTAGAGGTAAAAAGATCATGGGTCTAATTCTACCCTTAACAAGACTTTGCAAATGGTCATATAAGGTAATAATTAAATAACCTTCTAACTTGTTTTCTTTTGTAAAACTCTTTATTTGTAAGATTGTTAGGAAGCTAAGAATGAACTATACAAAGTTGTTTTGAAAGTTAGTCGTACAAAGGCCACATACGTTAATATTTTATCTTTTTTGGGTAGTTCCCTGGCTAGGAATCGAACCCAGGCCGCAGCGTTGAGAGCGCCGAAGCCTAGCCACTACACCACCAGGGAACGCCCCTCAAGTTAATATTTTAAAGAGTGTTTAAGAGTTGAATAACAATAAAAACCATACAATAAATACATGCACACACAACAGGTGTTACTTAGAACATTTGAAAATAAGACTGAAGATTAAAAAACAGATTTCATTCAAGCACAAACAAACATCCCACATATGGGTTAATTTTCATTAATGAGTTTTGTTATTTTTTTACATTTATGCAGTATAAGAAGCCAAGAGGAGGAGAGAAAACATCAGAGGCCCTTCTAGGTCCAACATTAAAGCTCCCTGTTAAGAAATTATATAAAAACCTAGTCTTAAAGAACAGGTGTTATTATGAAAGAATTCCTCATCTAGAAATGTCCCGATTTAAAAGTAACTTAAGCATTTAAGTATCACTAGGACTAATTATTGCTCTAGGTGTTGGGAACACCAAGACAAAGTAGCTATAGAAATACAAAGTATTCAAAAAGTAGGTCACGGTGAACAAGGAAAATTGGCATTAACCAGGTAAGTACATTAACATATAGGTTTTTGTAGTATGTAGAAAAAGATAATTTAACTATATAATTCACTAATAACATTTCATGCAGTGAAATTACATAACCTCTGTACCCTAACTACTGTTATTTACTTAAAAGAACAAAAGTATTATTTTTTTTGTTCAACACTTTTCAAGTGGCAGTTGTACGAATAACTTTTATTAAAATAGAAAGAGTCAATGTCAGTATTTTGCATCCCACAAAAACATGTCAGTCAAAATGTGCTTACAAAGTATCTCAACTTAAATCTTTCTAGTGAAATGGATACCAAAATAGTCACATCAACCAGTATTTAAATATTTTTAACTCAAGCCAGAAAAGTTAAACACACAAAAACTTCAGTCTAATAGAGGCAAGTCACTGACAATGGCTAATATGATCATAGTGCTAAATAGAGAATAATTTGAAAATTGAATTTTTCCTTCTCCATAAAATACTTCACCAACATTTAACAGTATAGTGAGAATGGACCATTATCTCACACTGCAAAATTTATTAGTCAACACTCGATTCACTTCTATTTCTATTACTGTTCTGTTTACTGTATTTCAACAGTTCAGTAAACGGAACTAACAGTTGCACACACGCCACACCCCATTAAAAAAAAATAAGCCCACAAAGGCATTAACACTAAAGGCTAGCAGCATATGTGCTCTCAAAATCTGGATAAAACTTATAACTTGAAAGAACATATACTTACAGGTGGAGAAAGCTCTAATAAATCTTGTATTCTATTCAGAATATCCTCAATGAAAGGATTCATTTGTTTACTGAATAAAGGCAAAAAGAAAAATCACAATAAATCACATAACACAATGTACTTGAAAAGTTGCTAAAAATACCAAATTCCCCCTTTAAGGCAGAACTGAAAAAAAAGTTCAGTTCTAAGCTACTCACATGTGATTAAGATTAGTGATGACTGTTAAAAATTACAACCTTGTAAGCCTAAGAACAAGTAGTTTTCATATCAAAAACTGGTACTAGTACAGAACAATACAATGCAAAACAGATTAGGCTAAACAATGTATTTCCAAGGAATATAGTCTTAGAATTTCAAAGAAGCCATATATTACTGATCCACAGCAATAAATAATTACTTATGTAATGTTATTAGTGATTAGTGTTACATATAAAATTGCACACACATCACTTTTTAATGATGAACCAAGTAAACGTATGATGAGAAAGAAGTCAAAACATCACGACACAAAAAAGGAATACTTAATTTGAAAATACCTTAGAACAGAAAGAACCAAATCTACCAAAGTTTCTTAGAATTCATGTCTTACTCAATAGCCTTAAAAAATAAGAATTAAACACAATAGCTGAAATTTTGTACTTACTTGAGAGATTTGACAAATCTAGAAAACAGGTAAGCAGTCCTGCTCCGCACTTTTGCACTAGAATGCCGCAGACCCCTGTGATCTAAGAAAGCCATCTAAAAAAACAGAGACACTTTCACTATTTCTGCACTTTTAAATAAGACTTACTGTTTTGTCATGATACATTTTTATTGACATCAAATTTTACTTCTTAGGTTCTAGAAGGCAGGAACCTGGTATATATGAGGTCAGACAATTTCACAAACTCATTCTAGAAAAAGTGCTACATACCTCATTGCTGAATATCACAGTGGTCACCTTCGAAGTATTCCCCTTGGGAAAGCTATGCACAGATGCCAGCGCCTAGTCCACCCTTGAAAGCTATTTTGGAACTCTTTTTCTAGAATGGCTGTCAGAGCTGTTGTCATACCCAAAATCTGACAGTTAAGTTTGTAAATGTGTCACCTTGCCAAGTACTGCACCTTACCAAGTTGTTTGTACAGTGCTGCCAACATTAGTGGGCAGTGGCAAGTTCACGAACTTAACTGTCCAACATCATGTAATAAGTAATCCTACATAACATACAAACAGGTCCTTGAGGATTTGTTTTAGGTTACTGATTAGACAGAAACTGTCTGTTTTAAAGTAATGGAGAAGGGGTTAGTTTCGGTGTGTTTGAACTTTGGGCTCTGGAAAAAGTTATAAAAGAGAATACTTTCTGCTCTTAGCTGAAATACATGGAAAATAACAAAAATTGGGAGTAAATATATACTTACTAGTACACATGGAATGTGCTGAGGTTCAACTGTGAAAAACTTTTCATATCTAACAACAGTTTCAAAGAACTCCAGTGTCACAGACGTATGTTGATAGGAACTAACTCCTGATGTTACCAACTGCAGCAGGAAAAAGTTAAGAAATCTACCCTTATTTATTGCAACATCAAAATGCCCCAGTATTAACAGATACTAAGCTCTAACAAGAAACTCCCCCTTAGCTTATAGTGAAAACAAAATTATATTCAAAATAAATTATCTTCAGTATACTTACAGTTCGCATCATATCCTGCAAAGCACTAGCTTTTGAAACATCACCTGAGAAGTGAGCACCATGAGATACTGGAAGAGCTTCTGCCAACATATACAGCAATCTTATTGCTACTTCAACTTCCATAAACCGTGTAGTTTGCCAATTCCTACCAAGGCATAATATGTCACAGAGATCAGAATATACACTTTCTATACAATTAGTGATGCACAGGATAAAAAGACACCAACAAAAGCCTCTTTAATTATTAAAAATTCAGAGCAACTGTTAATTTTGCCAGGGAATATAATTTATATCACAGAAGTAGAAATAATGTAACCCATTTTATTATGTTCCAAAAAGCAAATCCCCAAGGACTGAGATAAGTAAAGTAGAAGCACTGTCTCAGAGATACACATCAGATCTGCTCAGTCCCACAGAATACTAAATCACGCGTATCACTGATTATGGACCACCGTCAGGGAGCAAAGGAAAGAGGCGCCTTGTTGCAGGAGTAGCAGCCAACTTACTGCAGCGTAGAACTAAACACCCTGCGGACGGCAGCCAGCAGTAACTCTGGGGAAACCTGAGCGAGCCGGTCCAGCAGCAACTTCAGCTGTTTTCTGTACTCTACAAACATCGCTTCATCCTCACCCTGTAGGGCAGTGCAGAGTCGCATGTTAAAGACTCGAAAACTCATGTAAACGGTGAGTAGTCATTCGTTTTCTGCATTTACACATTTAATACTTTTATCTTTTCATCAATATTTATTTACATAGAAAAACTTGGCTTTGTAGCTGTTCCCCTTCTACTCACAAGTAAGTATTTCTGAACCTAGGCCTAGACCAGGCACGTCCAATCTGCGCCCCTGAATGTAGCCCAACATAAATCCTTCAAACACTTTTTGTCGACCTTTTTTTTTTTGAGCTCATCAGCTTCCATTAGTGTTAGTGTATTTACGTGTGGCCCAAGACAAGACTTTTTCCAGTGCGGCCCAGGGAAGCCGAAACGTTAGACACTACTGCTCCAGACCATGAAACGCCTAGAAGCCAGCAACAGTACAGAAAGGTGGTTCAAAAACAGTCTAGAGACAGAACGGGTTCAAGTTCGGCTTTGTGAGAACTTTAGCACCTTATTTATACTCCTGTATATCTATGTCCACTGTAAAAATTGTAATAATGTTGTATGATTGAAGCTATTATATGTAATGAGCCTAGCCCTTTTAAGTGTACAGTGTGTTGGTTAACATCACTATTATCCTTTTTTAGTCCAAAGTTTCTGAATGCTCGAAGTAAGGAATAAGACATTTTAGCACAGATATGCAATGACTGAGTTACTAGAAAGCACCTGATGACCCTTGTGTTTGATAGGAAGCTGACTCACAGGTAATCCTGGACAAGAATTTTAACCAGAAAAAGTCCAGGCAGTTAAATGACTCATTCCCACTCCCCCACAGACACTTACAGTATCAGGTCCACCCACCAGGCCTAAACACATCGCTCTTAGTAAATACAATGTGAGATATGATCACCAATAGTATCTGTCAATAGGTCCAGAAACCGGCCTCAACTCACCACTCTTACTAAATACAAAGTTAGATATAATAACTGATAATACCTGTCAATATTTTATGAAGTTTGAAGTGTTTTAAAAAAGAACCAAATACCAAAGATGGAGGATTATGAGGGTTTCATTAATTTTACCTAAGTTTGAGGTCAACATATATAAGATTAATGCTTTAAATATTTGTTTTAAAGGACTTTAATTAAAACCTGAAGTATTAATTTGATGTAAGTAAACAATAAAATTAAACTGTTTTCTCCTTAATGCAAAATTCTTACCTCATTTTCAAAGTTATATTCTTCATCGTAAGTCAATTTTTTCATAACGGCCAACATGATTGCCTAAATTAGGAATAAAATATCTTTTGTCAATCTCCTTTAATTTTATAAAATTAGAAATTAAGCTATCTCTCAAGGCAGACTGCAGACACAGATCCTATTATTGGTTTAAAAGAGGCGAAGAAAGTCAATTACCTACCTCTACATTAGCTTTCTGCTGATCCGAGAGCACTGTAAGCTGTTAAAAAGTAACAATAATTTATTAGGTTTTTCTAAAGTTATACTTATCAGAAAATTTTTCTAATCAATTAAGAACTTTAAGACATGCACATAGTTTTTTCAGAAGGCAGTTTGGCAGCCCTGTTCTATGTTTAAAGTATACTTAACCTAAGATGTAGCAATTCCACTTCTAGTATGAATAACCTGACATGTAAACAAAGACATGTAGATGAATTTGACTTTTAAAGATAGTTATAATGTATTCAGCAAAGAAGCAGGCTACAGGACAGTAAAGTATGACATCACCTTGACTTTAAACAGGCAAAGGAAGCCTAGGAATCTATTATGAGGTACCCAGTGGGATTACCAATAGTGATTTTAACTTTCTTCATACCTTTCCACATTGCCTAAAATTTCTTGAAAGTATGCATGCAGATATGTGCTATGTTTATAATAGAAGCTAAACTCAGTTTGGAAAAAATTTATTTTAAGCTTGACTTGATTCAACTAATCCAATATAAAAAAAATAGGAACTGTTCTCTCATCAAATGTTATAATGAGAATCTACTAATTTTTTAAAAGGATACATACTATAATATGGAGACTAATACCTTCTAATTTTTAAGTTCTTATTAGAAGTAAGTCTCTAGGGGGAAATATTTCATTGTAAAAAATTGTTTTTAAGAAGTGATGCATAATGTAATTAAAATAATAAGCCATGCAACAAAATTCTACTGTGTTTAGAAATAAAAACAGATACAAAAATGGAAAAAAAAACCCTAAACCTATAAATAATTCTGAAGTTTGTTAGAACCTGGTCACTTCTGTTTTCCAGCTAAAGAGTTAAAAAACAAAAAAGGAAATACACTGATATTTAACAGTAAATTTTCATTTTTCCTGTAATTTTCCAATTCTCTTTGCCTCTTGTATATTGTCAAATGGACAAAATATTAAAACAAAGACTTACCTGTTTCAAAATATGAAGATAATCATAACAAAATCCAATAATGTTAGAAGAAATGTCATCATCCTCATGAATTAGTAGCTGCAACATCAGTGCCACTTTTGTTTCAATAGCCTGTAGTGCCTCTTGAGCATTCTTGATATCCCCATTCTTAATTAACTTAGTCCAGCTAACTATCAATGACTGTCCCATTCCATTTACCAGTTTAGAAAATCTGGCCAGGAAGTCAACATCTTCTTCCTAAAAGCAATCAAGACAGACCTCCATTTAAAACCACCCAAACTGTAAACTTTAGTATGAATCTAGTGCTAACTATTGGATTCAATTTTAAACTCACATTATTTAACAATGCTGCCATTTTAACTGGGAAATTGTTTTAGAGATAAGGTTCTCAACCACACATTTCTGTTTTCAAGCTTTTATAAAGTTGGCAGTATCTAGAGGACTATAATCATTAAAAACAGTTGCTTTAAAGAGTGCTAGTGGATAATAATGGTAAAAGAATTCAAGTTCTAAAATTTAAATTTAGTAAATATGCTGTCATATTACATATGTGCAACTATGTACAATAGTCCTTTATGATACTACTCAATTTGAGCCTTAACTACGCTGCAAAGAGATACTGCTATTATAATTACCTGCCTAAGGTCAGTCATATCAATGTTAGAACCAGAACTGAAACTTTATTTTTTAAATTATCCTTATGATGTTTTCCTAAAGAAAGAGATTTTTACCTTCCCCATTTTAGGTCTTTTACCAGTGACTAAAAACACTAATTCATCTGTCAGCAAGAAAAGCACTACAGCCATATTACTGACATATCATTAATGCAAAGATTTCTTAGTAATTATCTCTGTCACAGGTAAAATTAGAATAAAAACTGTCAAACTCTATTTCTAAATTACTAATTACCACATCCAGAGCCATTACTCTGTTGGGGTTAATTCTAACAGCTCAAATGAATAATGATTCAAAAGTACAAAGAAAATACATTTGTAATTGAGTCTAATTTTGGTTGATATACACTGTAAATAGTACAGTCCCTTCATTCTTATATGTTCCATGGACCAATAGTATCAGCATCACTCAAAAGTTTGTTAAAAATGCATGATTGTAGGTTCCATCCCAAATCCTCAAGTTTAAGAACTGGTATTATCTATTCTCAAGGCAAATACTACAAATGACATTATGACTTTCTGGATACAGTGTTTCATTATCATAATCTCGAGGAGAGTTTCCAACATTAAAAAAAGAAAGAAAGAAAGAAAAATGAAAGAAAAAGAAAGCATATACTTATCCTAACTTGTTCTAACAATTTTCAAACTTTTACATATAAATCTACTGACCTGGTCAATGTTGAAAAACCCAGCAGACTGTAATACTTGACACAAAGATTCTACTAGTTTCATTTTATCAACAGGATCCATTCCTTTATTTACAATTTCAAATAAACAGTCACATGCTTCTTCCCGTAGAACTTCTATTGACATATGACCTAGCAGCATATTTATAAACCTGGAAATGGAGGAATAAAGTTGTTATAGTATTTGCAAATTCATGAGTTTTACATACTGTATTTTGCAGGCTTATATTTTAAAACTATACTCACCTATCATTGGCTATAAGGGATAAGTCTATCCATGAGACATAAGCCCCAACTACTTCAAGGCACTGACATGTCACTTCTGAATTAGTATACTGATAATTTTGTAGGATTTGGTACCATGATTCCACCAAGTTTGGGATGCACTGTTCCCTCATAGTATCTTTTATTAGAGTATTTCTACGAGCCTCCTAAAAAACAAAACAAAATACCTCATATGCAATCAAAGTAAATCTCCTAAAATAACATTTGACATTTGAATAGATGAACACAGTAATTACCTCTAAACTTCTAGACTTGTTAACACATTCCCTGCCACTGTTTCCTATTTATCAGCTGTAAAACCATGTCCTGTGATTCTATTTTCTCTTTCCATTCTTTTCCTCAGTGCCAGACTTAATTTTTTTATTAAACACAATCTAAAAATAAACATTACTTAGAAATCTTAAGCACGTGATAAAAGTTTGCTCATTATGCATAAACTTAAACTAGAGAAGGACAATAACTTAAAAGCATAATACCTTTTATAAATATAAGTATGTATGAAATATGGTGACCTTAAAAATTATTATATACGCTTGAATTAAGCTATTTCTATTGTGTTCAAGAATAAGGAGAAGGTTATATTGGGTAACTAAGAAGTAGAGAAAGACTAAGGTGATGGGCTATATGAATACAGAAGAACCCAGCAGTGACTCATATGCAATGCTCCTTCCTCACTCAGTGACGATATAGCAGTGTGAAAACAGACCACGTCTCCCTACAAATTCACAGGAGAAAAAAAATATGTGTATTTCAGGGGAGAAAGTGCTCACTAGTTAAACAAATCTAAAGTAATACTCTAATTTCAACCTACACCTGGAGGAAAAAACCCAAAAAACCCAAGTTTAAGTTGCTTCATAAAACAAAATTCAAAATGTTCAGTAAATCTGTAATCATTCTTAAGGAAGTTCACATCAAAAACAGAATGAAACTTATGCTCTGTTTGTTGTGTGCCTGCCCGTCTCCCACACGTCCACGTTAGGGACTGAGGAGTTCCAGCCAGTACTTGCCTCTGACGTATGTACCACGTCCCGGTCCACCAACTCTGAGTCAACAGCCATGAGGATCCGCAGGTACAGGTCCACACCCCTGGGATTGAGGTCCACCACTGAGAGAATGTCAAAAAAAAACTTGGGCCATTTAGTGAGATACTCCGTAACAAAAAGCAAGGCAAAGACTTGGGCTGCTTTATTTCGTATAAAGGTCTTCTCTGGTTGGGGATTCAGCATCTGACAAACAAGAGAAACAGTCCATGAAATTAACTGTAAATTGAAAAGATTCAAACACATTGTTTTCCTACTTGTCATTAATAAGCAAAAACACCAAACTTCAACATGGTCTAGATTAGTGTGTAACAAATATGCTTGAAAATTACTGAAGTATTTAAGTGACTGAGCAAATGCAGAACAATCAAACGAACAGAGGTGCTAACCATTACTTCTCATTCTCACACTTTTACAGAAAAGTTTCCTGTGCAGTTTTACCAGTTCCTATAATTTTTCTAAGAAGAAAAAATTCAACCGTTTTTCTTTTAGCTGCTTGCTCTTTATAGGAAAATAAAAATTCTAGCTACACAACTGCTTTACACGTACATTAAGATCAGCTAAAATTAACAAAAAAGAACATACTGTGAATAAAGGAACCCTACTGGCCCCTTTGAAAAGGGCTCTTTGTCAAAGAGGCTGTGCATGAGGGCTCACTTTAAAGAGTGAATAAAAAGGCTGCTTTTCTCAAGTAGTAAAAAAAAAAGTTTAAACTAAAGTTTCCACAATGTGTCATGGAAAGCATTGATGTAATTTAAAATTACTGCTGTTTTCATCTACCCATGATCTTCAAAACCAGCACACTTTCTAAAAAAGCTATAGGATCAAATGGAGGATAAATGATCCACTAAAGTTTCCAACTCCTGCAAAAATAAAAATTTAAATGCCTGGTAATTTGAGGTACTGAATGAATACTATTTTACCTGAGCTTGAAGCCAAGATACGAGCGTCTCCCTAATTAGTTGCTGTTGAACAGGAGTTAGTTCTGAATATCTGTTCAAAATAGAGAAGAAAAATAATGGCTATATTTAGTGTCTGTGGTTTTAAAAAGAGCTTCTTATATATTTGAAAAGGAAAAACTGTATAGCATTCAATTATCTAAAACTCCCTAAAGTAAGTTGATAATGCCTCCTGTCATCTTTAAGGAAAAGACAGGGGTGGGAGTGGCCAGTGAGGTGCCACCTGATGTTAGTTTCACTTGTAGTTCGGTTCATGTTGAAAAAAATGGAAGCTACACAATTTTTCAATGGAAATATGTCTGTGTTCTGAGGTCTCTGGTTTACAGAATAAATTAATAGGCAAACTAAGGATCCTCTAAGCAGTGATTCATTGCTTTCACATAATTAAAAGGCAGGGATTCTAAATACAAGTACCCACAATGCCTCTCAACTCTAACAGAGTTGTTATGTAGAAAAACAGGCTGGGTGTTGCTGGATCTTCTGATTTTTCCCAAGAAGCTGGAAATCTACTTTTTCTTGTGAAATGGTTGGATTTTTATATGTGACCAACAAACTCAGTATTTTTAAAATACTTTGGGATAAATCAAAACATGTCTATAAACTGGATGTGATATATACTACTACTTTACAACCTGTATTATGGTTTCCCCAAAGAGGGAAAAATTAATTTAAAAAAAATGACCTTTTCCCAGGAATCTCAGAGTCAAATAGTGAGAAAAGACTTACTTGTATTTAACTTGATGTTCTAATACTTGAAAGCAGAAAAATTTTATGTGATCATCACTGGGGGAAAAAAGGAAAATTACATAAATAGAATATGAATTGGGGAAAACAAATCAAAGGTAAAATATTAATGAATAATATAGGTGAAAAGTTTCTCAAATTAGACTGTGGCTTGCTTTCTACTTATTAGTCTCACTTATCATATTCATATTCATTTGTAACTTTAAATATTATACAGTATTCAGTATTTCCACTAAATCTGGAAAGCGGAACAACCAAAAAATATAAGATGTGCCTTAAGTATAGTGCTTTGCAAACAGAAGACATTCCCCCCTAAATTCAGGGGTGTACAATCTTTTGGCTTCCCTGGCCCACAGTGGAAGAATTGTCTTAGGCCACACATAACATACATTAATACTAACATTAGGTGATGAGCTAAAAAAAAAAAAATCTGTTAATAATTTTCAAAATGTTTTAAGAAAGTTTACAAATTTAAGTTGGGCTGCATTCAAAGCCGTCCTGGGCCACATGCAGCCCACAGGCCGCAGGTTGGCCAAGATTATTCTTGATGTTAGAGTTCTTGGAACAACAACTACACTTGAATAGAAAGGCTAGGTATTAAAAATGACAACTGCCAGAACAGCCAGAGATAGAGTTAAATCAGAGAGAGTCATGAAAGTCATACTGAAAATCCAACCCTAGACAGTTCTATTGCAGCCAAATCCAAAATAAGCACGGTCACCTGAACTGGCAATCTGGCCTCAAAAGACACACAGAACGCAAAGTTATAGATATATTACCCTTTTAAAATGGGAGTAAGAATCAGTATCCACCAATTATCCACTTTCAACTGTCTCTAGAGTTGATGCAGAGTTGCAGCGAGCCAGCTACCAACTCTGATGAACTCCCTTTAGTGAAAAACAATATATTCATCTGAGATTGTTGGTTTGAGCCAGGCTTAGTTATGAAACAAAACTTTCATATAGAAAGCTAACCAATCAACAGAAGACTAGAGATGTTATCTTCATTTAGACAACATGAATAACCAAATGAAATATTTTCACACATAAGATAAAACATAATCTTTTAAAAGTTTTTTTTTTAAGTTAGGTTTACTTAGCATCTCTTCCAAGACCTCAGGGTTTCTATCCTTATCATGGATGACCCTGAAGCCTTAATTATACAAGACAGATTTTCCACTCAAAAAATAAACTGTAAGAAGCCTTTAATTAAAAGCCAGTCCTGGGAGTTCCCTGATGGTGCAGTGGCTTAAGGCTTTGGTGCTGGCGCTGTCAGCGCTGCGGCCTGGGTTCGATTCCCAGTCAGGGAGCTACCCACATGCCAAAAAAAAAAAAGCCAGTCCTTACTTACACTAAGACATATAGATGTTCTCAAAACCAACTTTTCCACTAAACTGGAGCACTTGGTTTCAACTATAAAAATGTTGTGACTGATACCCACAGCATACCAAGAACTCTGCTATGAGCCATTGCTAACCCCTAGGAACTTCTACTCCAACCAGCAAGTTGTTTGCTTATAGCTCATCAGTTGTGTTTCCCCAAGTCTCACTATGCCAGTTGTACCTCTTTTGTAATTAAGTAACTTGATTAACTATTACATAAACTAATGAAATGAGTATCATGAGAGTTCTTATTTTTGTAAAAAATTAAGTTGAATGCTTTAGAAAGACATCAAAAAGAAAGTCACATTACAGGAGGAAAATTTGGTACTTATATGATATGGGCTACCAGAAGGCTTGGAGAGGTCAGGGCAAATAACTAAAAGGTTAGGAACCTGTACTCATTTTTCTTCAATCCACTACAGAAATCCAAAATAGAACTTGTAGAGAATGAATCATGGTCTAAGCAACAAAAGAATGATCAAGTGAAGTGAATGGTAGCGGCATATACACAAAGAAAAAAGATGATCCATGATCAAAACTGGTAATTAAATGCACATATACTTTAATTAAAAATTAAGATATAATTTATGATTACTTCCTTTATCAACTTTTTAAAAAACAAACTATCAGTCACATGATACAAAGGTAAAGTTTTTACTGTACTATATTTCAACTGGGATCAGCTGTCCGGTACACAGCATAAGGCAAAGGACAGTTTTACTGAAAAGCCAATCCTAGAATGGCCGGCCAAATTACTAATTTTCTATTTTTCTCATTTCTACACTGAACAGTTTTCCAAAACACAAGTTATAAAATGTTTTCATGAAAACATTCTTTCTCCAAATATAGGTAAATTTAACAGTCCTGTAAAGTTCACAGAAATGTAAATTCTCCTAAGAGTCATGCATTTTGTTTTAATTACCTGTATGTCCTCTGGGCCAGAGCTTCTGCACACACCTGCCAGGCATCTGGGGAGATCTTTAACTGCTCAAAATAGGCCAGGGCCTGTAAGATTGCAAAGCAGAAAATGCATTTGGAATGGCCAATCTCAATGCCCTGCCAATACTAAAAATATTTTCTGGGAGTCACAAACCAATAACAAATCAATGAATCCATAGTTAAAATATTGAATTCAGGATTCTGAATTTGTACAACTTAGTGATCATTCCTAGAAAAAAAGGGTAAGTAAAAATCAAATTCCATCAGTTAGCTACTGAAACCTATTTCCTTATAGAAAAAGACACAACACAATAATGCCCTACAGACCTCACTGGATTATTAGGGGGATGGTGAGAGAAAACATATAAATGCTTGTCAAATACAACTATAAAATGGTATGTAAAGGATATTTTTCCTATGTAATAGCAAACGTGCTATTAAGAGGTGACTAAAAAACAAAACTACTGTACGTTGTCTACTAGTAAACAGAAAAGGAGAATATGTCAATTCAACTATGTCATGTATGTTCTCTAAAATGTGAGATTAAAATCAGAGTTTTAATGGCATGACATGAATTTTGAGAAAGTACCAAATAATTAAAAAGGTCAAAGCTTTAAGAAATATGTTTCTGAGCCTCTACTCATGAATTCAGGGCCTTGCTAGAAGAGCATGTGCATGCTAGAATGAACACAGCACCAGATCCATATGCTCTCTGCCACTTGCTGGGAAAATGTTAAGTAACTTCTGCCACTTTTTTCCATTTTCATGTTGCAGCTGGCATCAATGACAGATGCAGGTTTCACATATGACAACAAATACTATAGTAATCTCAACTTATGAAAAATATCTCAAATAGCCAGGAAAATTACACATAAACTGGAAAAAAAAATGCTACATGATTTTAAAGCAATTACATACTAATACAAACCTTGAAATGAAATTAACATTAAAGGAACCTAATTTCAATTAGTCAGTATTTTTAAGAAGTATGTTTTGTGCCCTTAGTAGTGAAATCAATTTCATTGGTCTTGAATAGCAATTTAAAAAATGAAACAGAACAGAAAATATCAGAGTACACTGCACTTAGCAAGAATAACTATTATTTTGTGTTAACATGTTTTAGTTAAAAATATGTACTCGTATGTGTATACCGTATATTTATATGTATTTATTTATATACTTATGTACAAGGGCTGTCCAGGAAAAATCCAGCCATAAATGCCTCGATTTTTTATACCACATAGCTGGATACTTTTCAGAAGCCCTTATAGGCATGCGCATGTACCCACACCCACACCCACCCACGCATACACACACGGTGCCAAAAAAATGTACACACATTTCAAGAAAGGAAAAACCTGTATTAAAATTGTAATACACAATATATACCAATAACAAAAGATGAATACAAGTCACATTTGATTTCTGCAATTATAAGAGGTGCTCAAAGTGGTTACCATCAGCGTCCACACACTTCTGATTATGGCTAACTACTACTTGAGCAATGTTGACAAAAGTATCTACCTGTATCACTCTGCATGCTGTTTCAATTTTTTCCTGAAGTACCAACAGTATAGCCAGTTTTCTACGGTGCACCGCATCCTTTAAGGTCCCCCATAGGTAGAAGTCGAGGGGTGTTAAGTCAGGAGAACATGGGGGAAACTCAAAAACGTTCTCAAATTTAAAATACCACTTCAAAATTGTCTTGTGCTCCTCAAATGACAACTGTGCTTCCGCCATTTTCTTTGCTGTCCTGTCTGTCACATGGTGATGCTAGCATTCATTTGATAATGCCATTTTTTTTTTTTTTTTTTTTTGCTTTTTGGTATGTGGGTAGCTCCCTGGCTGGGAATGGAACCCAGGCCACAGCACTGATAGCGCCAGCGACAAAGCCTTAAGCCACTACACCATCAGGGAACTCCTGATAATGCCATTTTTTGAGTGAAGGTCATACAACATTGCTACCGTAATTCAATTCAACTTCGAAAAGTAATACACACGTAACATCTCTTAAAATGTCTATACTGTTTTTGTTACCGCCGGTACTGGGTCAAGATTATTTTTTCCTTTGCGTTACAGGTGTAAAAAAACAAAAAGAAGCAAAAAAGCCTCCATATTTTAGGTGATAGTTTCCTGTATTACATAACCTTATGAATGAGGGAATGGTTTTCATTCATGGACTCAATAGCCACTCCTACTTAACAGAGAACAAGATAAATGAGGATGAGTAGATGGAGATCACCAAATACTATCTACAATGTAAAAAATATTTATATTTAGAAAATAAGAATATAGGAATCTAAGCAACTGCAAAAGAATCTAGGTCAGTTATTTAACAATATTCTATGAAACCTGGGGTTTCCTTTAGCAGTATCTCAGAGGCCAGGGCAGATGATGAGATGGAAGTCAATCATGTATGTTGTATTACCACCTAATTACTTCACTTACCAAAAAAAGAGGGTGAGGAATTCAGCTGCTAGAACTGTCACTGGCATACCATTTTCTTTAAATAATAGCAAGTTTTAAGTCAAAGACAGATATTCTATTTATTTTTTAGAAAGTGATGTAATAGCTTGAAAGTTTTCAGTTTTTAACTAGTCTGTGCCCTAAATCCATGTGTTACTAGCATTAAAAACATTTTTTTTCCCTGGCAATGATGAAAAAGTCAAAGTTTTTATCACCTTGTTCTTCTATCTCATACCTTCTTTCTAATGGTCAACTGTTTCTAAGTGGCAACAGAATAAGTTCAGCTGCTTTTAATGCCCATGTAGAAAAGAGAATTATACACAGACAACTGAGAATTGGGGGTGGCAGTCATTTACTTTACCACCAAGCTGAACTTAAGTTCCCACTACTGCACTCAAACATCAGGTCTATCAGAACTCACTTTTCCTTAAGATTCTTTCTTGTTCATCCTAGTTGTTACTCAGGTGGCTTAATGGGATATCAGATGAAACCTGGACCAAGATCTTAACATATGTCTGTGACTAATAGGACCCATTTTTATTGATGAAAATCATAGCTTCTGTATTAAAAACACTAACAATTTACTGGCTTTACTTTTCTGAAAAGGAAAATCATGGCACATTAAAAACAAAATCTGTCAGATGGTGGAATTTAATAAAAAAAGCAAAAGATTTCTAAAAAGAAAGAAAAAATAGCAGAGAAGGTTATCTAGTAACTAAACAAACAGTCAAAGGCTTAACCAAGCAATATCAAACCAGACTAATGGTAAAGACCTAGAATGCTTCAACTATGTGACCAAGAGTTTGAAGGTAGGTAGTGTAAACTCCTTTGAAAAGAAATACTCATATACATACAGAACTTTTAATGTCTTTTGATGTCTAACCAGTTTGATAGGTATCTTGTAATTAGCTAGATGTTTAATTCTAAATTCCTGTTATTTCCCTCTATTTGTAGCGCTGGTTATTTATTTAATAGCAGAGGCATACACAAGGTACTATGCTAGAAAGTCTTTGAGAATTTTTTACTATTTAAAAAAGTTCCTGCTTGAAAGCACAACAAAAAATGCTATAATATTTAGTGAGGCCATTAACCTTATTTAGCTCATTTATAAAAAAATATCCTTTGCTATGAGAAGTAGAAAGAGAAAATACCTCTCCTTCCACTTATCCTGGATTTCAAACTGCCCATGTCTTTAAAAAATTTAATTATAGACTTGTTCTTTAGATTCTTCTTTTATCTTCCAACTACAGTCATGATTATAGGTATAAGCTACATTGTTTACTTGTTTGTATTTACCCAAATATCCCAGCACCTCACTCTGGATTCCTTACCATGTGATCATTTTAAGTAACCTAAGACATGGCATATCATAATTGCTTATTTACATGTCTGCCAGGATTAAATAATAAGGTTGCTAAATATCAGTAATTCGAGGGTTAAACAACTTGTATAGACCAACTCATGCAATGGGAAAATAAAATATGCATGTCTGCCACTATGGAAAGTCCCTTGAACAATCCTTTTCATTACAACTTTAAAATAATTATGATTGATGTGCCAAATAAGACCTACCTTGAATCATGAGATTTTGACTTTTGTTGAGCCAACAGAAAATAAATCACAAGCCTCCTTGTTTCTGCATCCAGAATATATTCAAAGACCTCAAATTTAATTATCTCTATTCATTCTACCCAAATTAAAACTTTGTCATCAGACATATTTTTTATCCAAGTCCTCTAATGCAAATCTGTGGTAACATGTGTTAAAAATTATTTGGCCAACTTACCCTCTGTCTGAAGTCTGAATCAGCATTTGGATTTAGACCTAAAAGAGCCTGTTCATCCATCCCTGCCGCTATAGTTGGAGTCTTCTGATTCTAACAGGTGTGCCCTCTGATCCCACAGAAGAATCCACAAACATCTGCACACACATACACACAAAAATGGAAAGAAAACAATACTTGATAAACAAAATAGATACTTATCCACAGTATCACAACAAGTGGATATTATGCAAAGAAGTGTTAAAAGAAGTTCTTTTGTAATTAATCAAATAACAACTAAAGGAGTCTAAGTCTCAGAATGGGCCTGCTAAATACTCCAAAAATGTAATTCTAAAAATCTAAAGTATGCCATTAAGTTTCTCAAATGTTCTTATTCTTCAAGATCAATATAGAAATTATAATTATTTCCTACTTTGAACAGTAGACACATCAAATTTACACGTTTTTACATACTATCATCGCCAGTGTATACGTAAAAGTGCAATTGTGCACATCTATGAAAAAAAATGAAAATCCAGATCATGCTAATTATAATAATTTGCCTGCTTCCATTTTCATTATCACAAACTTAAAAAAAAACAAACCAAAAAAAACCCAAAACAGAATGGCTGACTAAATACTGACCTCAGAGTTCAATATTCTTATTGGACTATCTGCAGTACTTCCAAAGAACTCAAATGAAGAGTATGAGAAAAACTAGTAATTTAGCTTTCGAACAATGGGCTTAGCTCTGCCATTTACAGATCACTGCTCTTGTCATCCAATTCTAGAAATGTATTTCAAACAGTGTTTTTTAATAGTAGCTATACAAACTGATAAATACTATTCTTATCTAAGACCTTTTTTTAGTCTCTGGAAAGTAATGTACTTTTTCACAATAGTGTTTTAACATTCTCAAGTAAGAACATGATAAGCCCCAAGAGACAACATAGTTTTTTAAAGAATGTATATTTATTGAAGAAACAAGGAACATGCTCTAAATGTGAAAATCACATTTATTTTCTCAAGACCTGTCTGAGGTATGAAACCAGGCCTTACTACTTCCATTAAAAGGCTGTGGGGCTTTTTTTGTTTCTTTATCACCAAAGAGAAGAACAGACCTTAAAGAGGCCAATATACTAAGCGGGTGGGAGGTGGGGGGAACAGCCTTTTTGGAATGGTGAGACCAGGATCAGAATCAGGTTAAAGAACCCCTACTGCAATGTGCTTTTCTGCCTTCCTTAGGGTCTGAATCAAGTGACAAATCAGGAGATGTGCTGAGTGCCCTGGAGAAGAAAGCTCCGCCCTTTGTTTTACGGTTACTACCATACTTGCAGACTACAGCAACGGTGTAGCTCCCCACTGCCTTCAGGATTTAGATCAAACATTTGTGAATGACTCCTCACCATTCTGCACCCCAACTCCACAAGGCCAGTGGTATTCTGCCTTTCATCTGCTCACCCCACTCTTTAGTTGTTTCTTGGTTAACCCCTGCCTGTCCTTCAGAATTCAGTTTAGAGGTCATCTCTTTCAAGGTTTCTTTGACCCCTATTATTCAACTCTCCCAAACTGGATTAGATGCCTCGCCTAAGTGCTAACAGTCACTGCTTGCTTACCAAGTTTTCTCCCATTAACTTTAAAGGGCAAAGACTGATTGTCTTGAATACTCTTTACTATGACCCTAGAATACAACAGAACATAGGTTTTGAATTTGTGAAGACCTGGATTTATATTCCAATCTTGTCATTTTCAGAGTGGGGCCCCACATACAACTATGAAATTTGAGAGCCCTTTCTATAAAATGGGAAAAGAGCTTCTGCCTTATGAAGTTGTAAAGAATTCAATGAGATGAGGTATGCCTGTAACACTGTGGGCCCTCAGTAAGTTATGTATAATTCAGAGCGAGGCACACGGTGGATGGGAACGACACATATTCTAGATTCATCATGTCATACTAATAAATTGCCATTTTGAACAGATGTGAAAACACAAAGGCAGTGGTTCCTCTCCACCACCACCCAGCCAGAAATTACAAGAAAATATGATGACGTTTCCCTCTGGAAAATGCACATACAGAGAAAAAAACAGATTGAGTCTCTAGAAGTCCAAGCTTGAGAAGTCCTTTTCAAGATTCTATGAATTTCGCATGGCTTTAGGGAAAACTGCTAAAGCTCAGTTAAGTCACTTTCATTCTATCAACGAAACAGCAAGTGGTCCCAAGATAAAACATAGCAAATAAAACTACCTAAGGAAACACACTTGTTACAGTAGTCAGTACAGAAAGAATCCTTCAGAGACGGCCGCACTTGGATAATCATCACTATGCAATGGAACATAATAAATGACCTACGTGTGCCCAAACACCTGAAAAGTTACAACCTGTGTGAAAAGGTGACAATTTTCCCTGTAAAAGGTTGTGCATAAACATAAAATGTTCTCACAGCACAGCCCTGCAGATTTAATCATTTGTTACAACACGATAAACAATTACGCATCTAGCAAATGTTCTGGGGGAAAGCGAGCAACATATTAATACTTAAAATTCTAAGCCCTAACTCTTCCCGGGTAGCCATTAAAGCAAGAACCAAATAATTTGGAAAAACTCCTCCACACTTACTCAAGACTGTTCAAAGACCAGGACTGAATCTTTCCAGTCTTTTAATACCACGCTGACAAGTCGCTTTAATAAAACGTAACTTCCCCCTATGAAAACTAATTAGCACTTTCAAAAAGTATTGTTTTTCTGGTTACAGGAAATATCACTCCTACAGAAAGAATTGTAAGGAAGAGAAGAAATGGCGTGTTTCTGCTGCCAAATTACTACACAGAAATAAGACTTTTCTCTTTTTTGTTCTAGGGCGGGGACCGAATCAACTTAAAGCCCTCTGCAGTTGAAACTGGTGAGACAACGCTACATCTACAAATGGTCTTGGCCACTTTTATTGAATTGGGGGCCACGAGTGATGCCGACCCTTCTCCGCCAGCCTTGTCGCCTTGCTTCCCCCTGATCTCACCCCTAAAGGAAGCCTCGTGGCAATTCGGGTGATGAAACACCCGGCAACGGGCCGCCACGCACTCGGGACGAGCTCGACGGCGGCCACAGCTAGTACCCACCCCCACCCAGTCCGCCCAGCCTCCCGGCACACCGCCGTGGAGGGCCCTCGGCCCGCACCCCTCCCCAGCGTGGGGGGTCCTCGGGCCAATCCTCCCAGCCAACTTCTACACCACCTCTCGCGGACCGAGCAGGGTCCGAGTCCCGCTGCCCCCAAGCCCTGAGTCACCTTCCCTATCACTCCATCCCGCCTCCCCGTCTGCACTCCCGAGGGTCGGTCAGTCAAGCGGCGCCGCACGCTGGGAACGGGGGTTGTTAGAACGGCCCAGGTCCTTGTCGCCCTCGGTCTCCGCCACGGCCGTAGCGCTAACGCCGAAGACGGAGCTGGCTGGGACCCAGCGCCTCTCGCCGCTCCACGTCCCCTGGCACCTTCTCTTGCGTGGCGTCGGGCCCGCAACCTAGCAAAAGCAGGCGGTCCGGGTCGGGGCCCCAAGAAGGGAAAGAGCGCGAGGGCCCAGCTAACGCCGCCGCCGCCGTCGCCGCTGAGTCAGCGGGAGGCGCGCTCCCAGCGTCGGTGCCGCGCGGGCCAGCGCTTGCAGCCTCCTGGAGAGAGCGGACGATAGCCAGCCGGCCGAGCCGGGAACCTACAACTCCCAGCATGCAACGGGCGGCGGGGCGCACACGCGTTCCCGGGTGCTCGTAGGGAGGTGTGGTCGCCCGGGCCTCTGATGCATGCCGGGATGGGGCGTCCGGGCGGAATCCCGGCTGCGTGTTAAATCCCGTTCCTGCTTCGCTGGGTCCGACCCGCTGGTCGGTTTCGCTCAGCATGTTCTGTAAAGGCTTCGTCAGGTAGTTCGTAGATTAGAGTACCGAGATCTAGATGATGTGGTCCAAACCACGCGTCAATGTTTAATTGCTTTTCTAAGGTCCTACGTTACTCGGATGAGCGCTGAAAACTTTAAATTTCACTTTAAACGTACTAGTATTTTGTCATTTGTGAAAAGGAGAGCATTCTTAGGAAATCCCATTCGTAGGGTCCTTCTATGCTGCTATTTCGTTTATTCAGTCACCGATTTACTAAATTAATAACTGTGTCGAGGCCCTATAGGCTCAAGCTGCGTAAATTTGAATCCCAGCCCCGTGTTCACTAGTTAACCTCAATTTCAGACATGTTACATATTCTGTGTTTCAATTTACTCATCTGAAATTGTGACAAAGTACTGACCTCAAAGGGTTGTTGTGAGGATTAAGTTAATACAGTTGTTTGGCACTCTAAATACTTAGGTTTCACTATTTATTATTCAGTAAGTGCTGAATACAGACTAGGCTGCGGTCATTGGGACTACAGTGAAGAACAAACAAAACTAGGGAGGCAGATTGGGAAGAGAAGTAGAATAAAATTAATGTAACAATTTAACAGCTACATTTATTTAGTGATGCACTATGTACAAGACACTGCACCAGCCATTTCATATATAAAGTATCGTGAATCACTTTTGCATCGAAGTTTGTAATTGTTCAGAATGTCAGGCTAGGATTCCTCTCCCTGTCTACCCCATGTATCCTCAGAGTCTAGTACAGTGCCAGTCTGTAGTTACAACACAGTGATGAGTAATTTTATGGATTCTTAACATTAGTTGTGTAGGTCAAGTATGGACTATGGAGGCCCAATACTAATCCTGGTCTGAGTGGCTCCAAAGTCTTTAATATGTTCAGAATATTGCACTGCCTCATCCTAAAGAACATCAAAATACAGTCTATTGTATTGTTACTGCCTTTATTTGCCCTTTTCATTTATAAATTCATTTTGTGGATTCTTCATATGTTAAATCTCATATGAAGGTTATTTACATCCCATCTAGTATATACAACTTACCTATGGTTACCTAGTAACACTGACCCTTTATGGTAATTCAAATACCTAGGATTGTAATAGTCTCTTTCAGTTTGGTAAAATCATTACGGAACAAATAAGGAAGCACTGGAATTAAAAATGGTGATGATGATGATGATATCTCCTGAAGACCTGAGAAGGATAGTAAATTTGACCATTCCATATTCTGGTTCCCTAGTCCATGAAGGGATGGGCAATTTCGCATCTCAGACTAAAACAAAGTGGCAGTTATCAAAGTGCTGGCAAATAACACTGTCATTATTTTCACTAAAATCATATATGCTTACATATGCCAATATTATTATGTATAGTCAACATTTTGAGCATTTATCGTGTGCCAGAATTAGTTCTATGTGTTCAGACATTAATCCTTATAACAGTTCTTTAAAGTAGGTACTATCATTATCCCCATTTTATTTTATTTTTTATTATCAAATTTACTGGGGAGACATTGGTTAGTAAAATTATATAGGTTTTAAGTGCACAGCACTATAATACCTCATGTATATATTGCCTTGTATGCTCACCACCCAGAGTCAGTTCTTCCATCACCATGTATTTGACCCCCCGCCACCACCACCAGCTAAACCACCCCTCTCCTGAACACACCCCTTCCCTTTTATCCTCTGGTAACCACTATTGTCTCTATGTGGTTTTGTTTCTTTGTATGTCTTGTTCCTTTGCTGCCTTCAGTTTTATATGTCATAATGAGTGAAGTCATATGGTTCTTGACTTTTTCTGACTGACTTTGCTAAACATGATAACTTCATGATACATCCATGTTGTCTCAAGTGTCAGTATTTCGTCTTTTTATGGCCGAGTAATATTCCATTGTGTGTATGTACCACATATTCTTTGTCCAGTCATCTGTGGAAGGCACTTTGGTTGTTTCCATGCCTTAGCCACCATGAATAATGCTGCATTGAACATTGTGGTACATTTATCTTTGCAGAAAAAAGTTTTCAGATTTTTGGGGTAGATACCAGAAAAGGGACTACTGGATCATACGGTAACTTTATTCTTAATTTTTTGAGGAACTTCCATAGTGTTTTCCATAGTGGCTGTACCAATTTACATTCCCAACCACAATGTATGAGGGTTCCTTTTTCTCCACTGCCTCTCCAACACTTGTTGTCTTTTTTATGATAGCCATTCTAACAGGTGTGGGTTTGATTTGCATTTCCCTAATAGTGAAGTTGAGCATTTTTTCACATATCTGTTGGCTGTTTGTATGTCTTCTTGGGAGAAGAGTCTGTTCAGGTCCTTTGCCAATTTTTTAATTGGGTTGTTTGATTTTTTGTTGTTTAGTTGGATGAGTTCTTTATATATTTCGGATATTAGCCCTTTATTGGAGGCATTGTTTGCAAATATCTTCTCCCATTTTGTTGGTTGATGGTTTGTTTTGTTGATGGTTTCTTTTGCTGTGCAGAAGCTTTTTAGTTTGATATAGTCCCATTCATTTATTTTTGCTTTTACTTCCCATGTCTTTAAGGTCAAATTCATAAATTCTTCCCTGACCCCAAGGTCCATAAGTTTAGTACTGATGTTTTCTTCTATGCAATTTATTATTTCAAGTCTGATGTGGAGGCCTTTAATTCATTTTGAGTTAATTTTGGTATATGGTGGCAGACTGAAGTCCAGGTTCATTTTTTTTGTGTGTGACTTTCAAATTTTCCCAGCACTATATGTTGAAGAGGATTTCTTATCTCCATTTCATGTTCTTGATTCCTTTGTTGAAAATTATTAGCCCATATATATGTGAGTTAGTTTCTGGGTTTTCACTTCTTTTCCATTGGTCTGTCTGTCTGTTTTTCTGCCAGTACCAGGCTATTTTGATTATTATTGCTCAAGAGTATAAAACTAAGTCAGGTAGTTTGATACCTCCAGCTTTGCTCTTTTTTCATAGGATTGCTTTGGCTATTCATGGTCTTTGGTGTTCCATACAAATATGATAACTCTTTGATCTAATTTCTTTAAAAAGTGTCATTGGGATTTTGATGGGGATTGCATTAAATCTGTACATAGCTTTGGGTAATTTGCCCATTTTAACTATGTTGATTCTTCCATGAACATGGAATATCTTTCCATTTCTTCGTGTCTTCTTCAATTTTTTTTAATAATACCTGATAGTTTTCACTGTATAGGTCCTTTACATCCTTTGTTAAGTTTAGTCCTAGGTATTTTATTCATTTTATTGCAATTGCAAGAGGTATTGTTTTTCTCATTTCTTTTTTCTGAAATTTCATTGTTAGTGTATGGAAATGAAATGGATTTTTGTACACTGGTTTTTGTAGTCTGCAACTTTACTGTATTTGTTTATTGTTTCTAATAGTTTTTTGGTGGTGTCTTTAGGGTTTTCTATGTAAAGAATCATGTCATCTACAAAAAGTGACAGTTTAACTTATTCATTCCCAATTTCAATGCTTTTTATTTCCCTTGCCTGATTACTCTGGCTAGGACTTCCAATACTAAGTTGAATAACAGTGGTGATAGGGGGCACCTGATTTTAGAAAATATTTTTCAGTTTTTCACCTTTCAATATAATATTAGCTGAGGGTTTGTCATATATGGCCTTTATTATGGTGAGGTACTTTCCTTCTATACCCATTTTATTGTTTAAATCATAAATAGATATTGTATCTTATCAAATGCTTTTTCATCATTTGATATGATCACATGGTTTTTATCTTTTATTTTGTTTATGTGATGTATCACATTGATCAATTTGCATATGTTGAACTATCATTGTGCCCCTGGAATGATAACCCCAGATTGTCATGATGTATAATCTTTTTAATGCATTGCTGTGTTTAATTGGCTATGATTTTTGCATCTGTTTATCAAAGATATTAGTCTGAATTTTCTTCTTATATGTTATTCTTACTAGACTTTAGTATCAGGGTAATGTTAGCCTCATAAAATGAGTTAGAAGTATTGCCTCTTCTTCAAGTTTTTGAAAGACTTTGAGGAGGACAGGTTTTAAATCCTCTTTGAATGTTTGGTAGAATTCACTAGTAAAGTCATCTGGTCCTGGACTTTTGCTTTTGGGGAGGTTTTGCATGATTGTTTCAATTTCCTTACCATTGATTGGCCCATTTAGATGTTCTAGTTCTTCATATTTCAGTCTAAGAAGGCTGTATGTTTAAAAATTTGTCCATTTATTCTAGGTTATTGAATTTGATGGCATATAGTCCTTCCTAGTGTTCTCATATGATCCTTTACATTTCTGTGGTATCTGTTGTAATTTCTCCTCTTTCATTTCTTATTCTGAATATTTGTGTCTTTTCCCTTTTTTTCTTAGTGAGTGTAGCCAGGGATTTGTCAATTTTTATTAATTTTTTCAAAGAATCAGCAATAATTTTTTTCTATTGTCTTTTTGTTCTCTATTTTTTTTTTTTTTAGTTCTGCTCTAACTTTCATTATTTTCTTCCTTCTGGTGACCTTGGCTTTCATTTGTTCTTCTTTTTCTAATTCTTTAAGATGTAATGTTAGGTTGTTTATTTGGGATTTTTCTTGTTTCTTGAGATAGGCCTGTAATGATATAAATTTTCTACTTAATACTGCTTTTACTGCATCCCAATAATTTTGATACAATATGTTTTCATTCTCATTTGTTTCTATGTATTTTTGTCTCTTCTTTTATTTCTTTGATGCTGTCATTCTTTAATAGCATGTTGTTTAATCTTTACCCACTTGTGGTTTTTCCTGCTTTCTTTTTGCAGTTGATCTCTAATTTCAAAGCTTTGTGGTCAGAGAAATGCTTGATACGATTTCAATCTTCTTAAATTGCTGAGGTTAGCGTCCCAATGTATGGTCTGTCCTTGAGAATGTTCCATGTACATTAGAAAAGATGTCCAACCGGAGACCCAAAAAACCCAACAGTATCTTCTGGAGGGTGGGCCCCTTGTAGTATAGGCTTCCCCTGCTAGGTGACTGTTCTAGGAACATATCTGCATCAGTGTGCCAGCTGATGGTGGTGTGAGAGGCTGCGTTTGGCTTCATGAATTTTTTTTTTAGAGACTGTTTCAATGCATTAGCCCATTTCATGATGGGTGATTTATACAAACAACATGTCACATGACAATGCACCTGCCCACACTGCCTGAATGTGCAGCAGTTTTTGACCAAAAATGGCATGATCCCCATGCTTTACCCTTCCTATTCATCCAATCTCACCCTAACTTTTTTTTGTTTCCCCAAATGAAAAAAATTCTTCAAAGGGAAACATTTTGCCAATGTGGAAGAGGTGAAACAGAAAAACGGCAGAAGCACTAAAAGAAATCAAAATCGATTAAGTCAAACTGTTTTGAGCAGTGAAAAACATCTCGATAGGTGTATTGTATGAAATAAAGAGTACTTTGAAGATGACTGAAATTTAGACCTGTAAGAATAAATACATAATTTTTTTGTAAGTTTTGTTATTTTGGGGTCTCCTTTCTTATCATCTTATATTCTAGAATGAAGTGTTCTATAAATGTCAATTATGTCCATTTGATGTAATGTATCATTTAAAGCTAATATTTCCTTACTGATTTTCTGTTTGAATGATCTATCTATGGCTATCAATGAGGTGTTTAGGTTCCCTACTATAATTGTGTTTTTGTCAGTTTCTCTCTTTAGCTGTTAGTAGTTCTGTTTAGTCCATTTACATTTAGGGTGATTATTGATATATGAGGATTTCCTATAGCCATTTTATCTTTTGTATTCTGGTAACTTGGTGTGTCTCCATTGTTTCTTTGCCTTTTTGTTTATGTCTGTTATTTTAATTAGGTGGTATTCTATGATTTTTGTCTCTGTTTCCTCTTTTATCATGTTATGTGTTTTAGTTTTGATTTTTTTTTTTGAATGGTTACCTTAAGTTTATGTAACAGAAAGTTTCATATATACAGTAGTCTTTTTTTTTTATGTGCATAGTTCCTCGGCTGGGAATCGAATCCTTTTTCTTAAGTGTGCTTCTTATCTCCATTCCCCTTTGCAAATTCAGACCTTTCCCCTTCCCTTTTATAGTTTTGTTGTCACAAATTATTCCTATTTATGCTGTGAGTTAATTTCTGAGTTGCAGTAGCAAGTTGTCTTCTTCTGTTTTTCTTTTTTTTTCCTTATGTTTTTGTCTTTTTACCTTTTATGTTATGTTTAAGTGTGTAGTGCCCTATTTTGTGTAAGGAGTGCCATTTCCTGCTTCTGTCTGTCAGTAATCTAGCTCATGATTTTGTATGCTTTTGACTTTTTGTTTCAGGTCCAATAGCCTCCTTCAGTATTTCCTGTAATACAGACCTTGTGGTGGAGCATTCCCTCAGCTTCTGTATATCTGGAAAAATCTTTACTCCTCCTTCATGTCTAAAGGATAACTTTGCTGGATAAATTATTCTTGGCTGGTAATTTCTCTCTTTTAATAGTTTGAATATTGGATTCCACTCCCTTCTGACTTGTAGAGTTTCTGCTGAAAAGTCTGATGATAATCTAATGGGCTTTCCTTTATAGGTTAAAATTTTCTTTTCCCTGGCTGTCTTGAGAATTCTTTCATTGTCGTTAATCTCTGACTGCTTCAGTATAATGTGCCTTGAAGATGGCCTGTTGGGATTGAGGTAGTTTGGTGTTCTGTTTACTTTTTGGATTTGAGGATCCAGTTCTTCCCATGTGTTTGTGAAGTTCTCATTGACTATTTATTGGAACAGACTCTTTATTCCCTTCTTGCTTTCTTCTCCTTCTGGTATACCCATTATTCCTCTGTTGCTCTTTAGATAGTTCTTATAGAGTCATTTCATATTTTTTTAACTCAAGTCTTTCTCTTCTTCTATGTCAGTTCCATATTTCTATCTTTGGTATCACTAGTTCTTTTCTCCACACAGTCAGCTCTGTTTCCGAAGCTAGCTGTCATCCTTTATCTCTTTTATTGAGTTCTTCATCTCCAGAATTTATATTTGTTTTTTTAAATTTCAATTTCTTTGGTAAAATATTCATTTTGTCATTGTTGTTGAGTTTAGTAAACTGCCTATCTGAATTTTCTTGCATCTTTTTGAGTTTTTTCAGAATGGCAATCTTGAATTCTCTGTCATTTAAGTTACATATTTCCATGTCTTTAAGTTTATTTTCTGGAGATTTTTCATTTTATTCCTGAGCAGCTTTGTTCCCTTGGTTATTCATAGCAATGAATGTGTTTCTCTTCCTGGGCATCTATCTACAAGAGTGGATTCTACAACAGGTAGATATGAAGAGGTCTTTTTTTTTTTTTCTTTCCAGTAGATATTGCGTGAGCATTTTATTTTCTCTCTTGAGCAGTAGCTTTTCATTTTCTCTTGCATTATTCCTTCTTGTCATGATGGGTGATTTCCTGGGAGGTGGGCTTCTCCTATGTGAACCAGTCACCTTGATCTCAGTGCACCACACCCTGTGGGAGGATATGGTAAGCAATGGGACTCTGAGCCTCTGAAACCCCAAAGCCCTTGCAGCCAGAAGCAGCACCGCTTGTGTGTGTTAGCTGCTCTGGGTGCCCCTGCTGGTTTCAGCCTGGAAAGGTGGGAGTAGGGTTTGTTGGAGGAGGCAGCAAGTGTGTGTGTGGTTCTGGATAATGGCTGCTGCTAGCCTGCCACTGTCTTTACAGCTCCTTCTTGTCACCGGAATTAGCCACAGTGTATCTGCTGCTCAGGAACTGTCTCCTCAGTTCTCACAGCCATAGATTCTCTGCTCTTTAATCCAACATTCACTGCTACAATTTCTTCTGGGGCCCAAAGAAACACTGAGAGGACAGGGATAAGTGGCGAGATGCTGTGTCTTTGTTTTCTGCCTGGCAGTGAGGGCAGTGAGAGCTTACACTCTTCTGTATTTGGCCTTTGCCATAAGGTCTCTGCCCTGAGTGCTGGATTCAGCTATAGTGTATATTGATCCCTCAGGCAGGAATGTTCATGGCCACAGATGGTGCACCCAATGCTGTCTCACTCTTTCTCTCTTCTGGAACTGCAGTGAGCTCTGCTGCATCATGTGGCCCCCATCTCTGCACTTGTCCCATCCATCCTCCCCAATTTGCTCTGATTTGCCTACCTTCAGTTGTTTTGATGCGAAGAGTAGATCTCTCAGTTGTGCTGGTATGTTGTGTAGGGAATCCTCTGTTGAATTTAGCTGTTCAGTTTGTTGTAACTTCCAGAGGAGACTTAAAGGAGCTCCTCTTATGCTGATATTTTGATTATGTCTCATTATTTCCATTTTATAGATAAAACTGAAGTGTATAATGCAGCAGAGCTAGTCTTCAAACCCACTAGTCTGACTCTAGAATCTGTGCTCCTGATCTCTGTCTCCCAAATGATGACATTGCAGAACTAGTACTAAGACAGTCCTTCCTAAAATTATGCTGAAGCCCCTTTCTTATAACAATAAAAATTTGTTCCTGTCCCATATCTCCCCTTTCTTTTCATTGCCAGAGTACCTAAAAGAATTATGATAGATAATATTTATATATTTCATTATGGTTTACAGTATGCCTGCCTTCATGTATCTTTCTAATTTGTTCCTCTTAACTTCATAGGGATAAAGCAAGTATCATCATTTTCATTATCACCATTTTTAATTTACAGATAAGGAAACCAGGATAGATCTATTTTAAGTAACTTATCCTAAGCCACATAGTTAGTAAATGGTGGACTAGAGCCCTAGACTTTTGATTTTACATGTAAACCAAAATTATTTTTAGACTTACTAGTAAAGAATAAAAAGCATTTGTTTGATTAAAAGGAGCTGTAGCCCTGGAGACGGAGATTCAAGGAACAACCTGTGTTCCTCTGGGACAAAGGGGAGGCTGCCTTTCATAGTGAAAATTCCCACACAGGTTCCCAGAAGGTCCATTTTATGTAAATGAGGTACCCAAATTTATACATTTCTGATTGGTCCAAACTTAGCAGTCCTGATTGGCCAACATTATGTTTCCTGATTAGTTGTTATGGAGCAGTTCTGATTGGAGGGAGCAGGTCTTAGTCCATTGGTCAAAAGATGAAACCAGGAATTCCTTTATAATTGTTGACTCAGCCCAGGAACCTAGAGTTGAATCTGGCGTTCTTCCCAGTATACAAAGTATGTGAGAAACCCTGTCAGCAACTGGACACTAGGCTCTTGTTATTATTTGGGCCTCAGTTAACCATAGGGAGTCCATCTCAGCCAATAAATTCCTGCTCAGGATTCAATCCAATTAATCTGTTCAGGGTCCACATTCCTCCTTGAAATTGTCTCCTGTTTTGACTTCTGACTCTATGTTATCCTCAAACTTCTTTTTTTGGGGGGGGAGGGGGGTAGTTTCCTGGCTGGGAATCGAACCCGAAGCCTTAGCCACTATACCACCAGGGAGCCCCTATCCTCAAGCTTCTTTTGCCTTTTGACTCCTCTTTGTTCCTTCACCACACTCCTACCTTTTCTGTCTTAACAATGTCTTACTGAAGGCTGTGTAGGGGAGCAGAACTTGTCACCCCCAAATATGTCTCTTTGGCATAAGGATTGTTTTAAGCTGGTTATTTTTAAGAAAGAGCAGACACTGGAGAAGCTCTGAAAACCAAGCAAAACTTTGTAAAAAATGTTTACATTTGTAAAGGAAATCTCCATTTGTAAGGGTGTACCAGGAGAAGGTGGGTGAATCAATTTCTAGACACTCTTATTAAGAGAGAAGGCAAGGACTTATATCTGCATAAACTTAGTCTTGTTTCCTGTGCTTTTCCTGGTAATCTCCCATAACTGGTTCTCCTTATCCCCAACATCTTTTGTCTTTAGCTGAGGATGATATTCAGGGTGATGACTTCTACCATTTTGACTAGTTATTCATTTCCTAGGTTTCTCCCATGCATACAGAAGGTGTACATGTTAATAAACTTTTGTTCCATTTTCTCCTACTAATGTCTCATGTCAATTTAATTCTTGAACCACCCCAAGAACTGAGAAGGGAAAGAGGAAAATTTTCCCCTCCCCTACAGGTGCCTTCATAGCCATCTAGTTTTCTGTACATACTCAGAAATGATCTATTTCTACAGTTTCAACATTCAACGTTCATTTATGAAGATGACCTCCTGTTCTCTGCCTCTCATTCTAATATTATGTGCTTTCAACTTGTTTTACCACACTGTCACCTCTATCTTTCTTGTTCCTTTCCTTACTTTCTCTATCTTATATTAGATCTTCAGAGCTTCTCTCCTGGACTTAATGAAGCAGCTTCATGGAAGGAAATGTATCCATTACTTCAAGGTTATCTCTAGGTGGTAAGATTGCAGATAATTTTTATCTTCCTTATGCCTTTTCGGATTATAATAAAAACAAACAAAAATCTCCACACACAGTGACAACATAGTACTTCATAATCAGGAAAAAAAAATTCTCTACACAACCTACTGAATGGGAGAAGATGTTAATCAATGATACATCTGATAAGGGGTTAATATCCTAAATATACAAGGAACTCATACAATATAACAACAAAAATATCACAATCCAATTTAAAAATAGGCAAAGGACCTAAACAGACATTTCACCAAAGAGAACATCCGGATGACTAATAGATATATGAAAAGATGCTCAACATCCCTAATCATCAGGGAAATGCAAATCAAAACCATAGTGGAAAATGTCAGAATGGCTATCATCAATAAATCAACAAATAACGAGTGCTGGTGAGGATGTGGAGAAAAGGGAACACTCATGCACTGTTGATGGGATTGTAAATTAGTGCAGCCACTATGGAAAACAGTGAGATGATTCCTCAAAAAATTAAAAATAAAGCTGCCACATGACCCTGCAATTCCACTTCTGGGTATTTATCCAAAGAAATAAAAACACTAATTCAAAAAGATATATGCACCCCAATGTACATTGCACCTTTATTAGCAGTAAAGATAGGGAAGCAACCTAGGTGTCCATCAACGGCTGATTGAATAAAGATGTGGTACACATGTACACAATGCAATATTACTGAGCAATAAAAAATAATGAAATTTTGCTGTTTGTGACAATATGGATGCACCTAGAGGGCATTATGCTAAGAGAATAAGTCAGACAAAGAAAGACAAATACTATATGATTTCACTAATATGTGGAATTTAAAAAAACAAATCCAAAACAGACTCATACATATAGAACAATGATGGTTGCCAAAGGGAAGAAGGGTGGGGGATGAATGAAATTTTAAAAAGAATTCATTTAAAAAAATTAACTATAATAAAAAAATAATTTTGTTCACTCTTTGAATATTTATTGAATGCTACCTCTCTTGTAAAGTGTTTCCAAATTTCATCACCCGGGCTTGGTTGATCATTGCTTTGATGTTGCTTTTTTAAAAAAGTTCTCTTGGGAGTTCCCTGGTGGTGTAGTGGCTAAGGCTTCGGCGCTGTCAGTGCTGCGGCCTGGGTTCGATTCCCAGTCAGGGAGCTACCCACAAAAAAAAAAAAAGTTCTCTTATGTCATTAATATATCTTAATATGCTTTTGTTTGGTGTTAAATATGTGCGGTTGTCTTACTCATCTATTAGTCAATTCTCGAAGTTTGAAAATAAGTCTTACCCTGATTCTGTTTATGGGTCATAACTTCTGGGCAGATATTTGTGAAATGTATTAAACTGAACCAAAAATAATGTAATTGTGAGCTGATAACTACTGAGTCCCATGTCAAATTCTTTGCTTATGCTTCAGCTCAATGATTGTAAAGCCTAGGGACATTGTCACCAAAAACTCATTCATGATTTGTTTCTTGGCAGAGAAAGAAGTTGGAAAATAGGTCACGTAAGCTGTTTAATTGGTTTTAGTTGGATAAGAGAAATCATTGGTTTCTCTTAGAGGAAGTGGGTGTGAAGCAGGAAGCCTGAGGCAGAATAGAGCACTATAGCATTATTTAGTAAAGGAAACCTTTTTTTAAAAATCCAAAGCATTTGCACGGTCCCTTAGACTTCATTATAATGACATTTCTCCTCAATGTGTCAGTTGATTGCTAATTGTAGATATTTAAATGATCAGTATACATTAATACTAAGTAGAAACACAGAGATTCCTAAATAAGATACCTTTAAAAATTCAGGTTCTGTTTACTTACTACAGATTTCAAGTATCCTTCTATGTATACTGTCTGTAATTTTAAGTTGAGAGATGGGACACTTGGGATCCATAGACCCACTGAAGAGTACTTCTAGTTTTAAATTTTTACAGGGTTCTTATGACCTATGGCCCACTGCTCACTTCTCTACTAAAAATGCAAATAAAAAAATACAAATGGCATTCTTTTGTTTGTATCTGTGTGCAGGATTTTTGTCTTCAGCCTTAACAGAAAGTTTAAAAGTTAGGCTAGCATCTAACAAAGGAGCATTTGATATGTCTTTGTATATAGGGAACTGAGTGGCTCTATACTCATATGTACCAGGAAATCTTGTATTTGTTCGATTTATTTTTAAAACACTTATATAGTGTGTATATTCAGGTATGCTCTTGTGTACCTTTTCTAAGTACTTCAGAAACATTAATTCTCACAATAATCCTATGGTGTTGGCACTATTACCCCATTTCACAGATGGGAAAACCGAGGCACTGAGAGATTAAAGTAACTTGTCCAAGGTCATTTAGCTACTGAGTATGAGAACTGGAATTTGAACACAGGTCATTTGACTCTATACAACTATGAGCATAACAACTATCCTTCCAAACTAATTGAATTGACCATCCTTCTAACTAGGCTACTCTGCTCTTCTGGTGAAAGTTCACCTGGTTAAGGAGAGTGCATTTGGGGAATATTAGTTCCAGGTAAATAATGTACATGTTTTTGACAGTTTTATCAAGAGACATCTATTAAGTGCTTGATTACACAGAATCTATATGAAATACTTCTTAAGTTTGGACAGACTTAGGAAATAAGGGGTAGATGCCTATGTGGGTGTATTTATGTTAACTATCCACATAAAGTTTACCAAAAGATAAGAGCATATGGATGCTTTATATGTCTATAGTGCTTTTACAATTCATAATTCATTGCATTTGCTCTAACTCTCTGGTTGGCAGGGCAAATATTAGTAGTTTTATTTTAGAGGCTTCAAGAATGTTAAGTGACTTTCCAAAAATCTTAGATAGTAACAGGGTTAGCATTCTAATCTAGTTCTCCTGACTCCAAATCCAGTGATCTTTCTCTTATATTAAACCCCTTTCCTACAAACTCAATTTTGCTGTTACCTTGGCAACAGTACAGAACACTGGAAACCATGATAATACCTTCTCTGTTGTGCCACAAAATTAAAAGATTAACGAAGGTCACTTTAGCCATCAATCCCTTTGTCAAATTCTCTTCTTCATGGGCTTCACCTTAATGTTTGTTAAGCCTAGTGCCCTTGTCTCCAAAAGCTCATTTATGATGGGCTTCTGGGCAGAAAGAGCAGGTGTGCTCTCTTTTCTGGAAAGTTCAGAATGTCTAGTCATTGTGTTTCTTTTATTCCTGGGTATGGCACAGGAAGCCTGAGAGACACCTAATAGCATCCTGGAGTGAGGCCTTTTCCAGTACTCGGGCCTCACATTTTACCTCTGATAGAGCCATTTGTTTCTCAACAGCTCTTGTGAGGTGTGGCTATTTGGCAAAGGTAAAGGGCCTTTTGTCATATGTTGGTTTGAGACAATAACCTCAGTCTAGGGTGGTTTAAGGGAATAGTCTCTATTTTAGAGGAAACAGTCATGCTTCTTGGGCTCACTTTTCATCCATTTATGAAGTTATGAAGTCAGATGTATGATCAGATTCTAAGAAAACTTTAAATACGAGGTCATTTGAGATTTTTGTCAGCAGATGGCACTGCTCTCCTTAATCACCAAATAGTCTCAGAAAAAAAATACTGCTCCTACTTTGCTGCTGAGTTCCTCAGACTTGTTTATCCACACCCAAACATTTTTCTCAGTTCCCTTTTGTGGTGGTTTAGTCTACAATATCTTTTAAATTTATTTACACCCTCTTTCCATAAAGGATTTAAAATTGCTTACAACATACAGTATACAATAGTAAACTATGAGGAAATGGAGAATATAACTTGTAATAAAGAATATTGTAATTTGATTCTGGGTTACAGATAGCTGGAGAAAAAATATACAACATAATATGTATATTATATCTATATTTTTTCATTACCAGGTCTTTGGGTGAATGAGGAGGGAGAATGTCTTTTCTAAGATTTGAAATTAAAAGTTCTCACCTGGACTTATTGGAAGCAAATTTCTGTTGTACTCTTCCCATCTATCCTAATTTATAGTAAGTTATTCCTGCTGTCAAATCTCAGCAGCACTTTTACTACCCTGCAGCTTCAAGGCTGCACCCTCAGCATTCCTCAACCTATAAGCTTTAATATTTCAAGATGCAGGCCTCACCCAATCACTGATCCTATACAGATTGTTTTCCAACAGTCTACAAAGCCTTGTTTGTCCTGAGCATTGGGACCACAAGCACAGCAATTAGGAGATAGTCTTGGGTGTGCCCAAATCAATTTATGATAAAATTACCTTTTCTCAGAGATCTTTTAGCTAGTTGGAGAAAGAAGACCTACATTTATATTCATTCCATTTAGAAAGCTATTCCAGGCAATGTTATAATCAAATGCTGAATCTCTGTGATGGGTCTTCATAGGGTTCTAGGATTGTTCTGCTTATATAAAAAATAAATGGATAAATTCCATCTCGTTCAAGTTTCTAATGAAAAACCAGATTAAAACGGTGGCATCCATACAGTGTGTTGAGGAATAGCGTGGTCTGCAATAGCCACAGTAGGCTGGAGTGGGGGCCAGCTGGGCGGGGGGTGGGAGTGCCCCTCAGGGCCTCCACCACGCAGCCCCCCGGTGCTTGGCAGTGATCAACCTGAAGGACCGGAGTCTCGCCCCGCCCACTGTTGTCAGAGTTTGGAACGCGGATTGGAAGGCGGGGCCGGGCGGAAGGCTCCAGGGAGCCAGCCCGGGGAGTTGGGCTCCGAAGTTGGGGGTCCGGCTCCGCGAGCCACGGGAAGGCGGCGGCTGCGGTGTGGCCGGCTTAGTGGCGCGCGCGGGTTCCAGCGAGGGCGGCGCGGAGGCGGGGCCGGTACAGGCGTCCACCGCACCCGGCACTGGGCCGGGCCGCGGGCGCGCCGCATGGCCAACGCCGTGGGGTCTGGCTTCCCCGCGCGCACGAACAGCCGCCTGGACACGTTCCTACGGAGGCGTCTGGCGCCCGAGGTCTACGACGCCATCCGCGCCTACGAGTCCTGCATTGTGGTGTCCGAGTCCGAGAAGCACGCCTTCAAGTACGTGGTCCTCAGCGACCGGCTAATCTACCTGACCGAGAACCCGCCCAAGTCCATCCGGCGAGTAGTGGCGCTGCGGGACGTCGTGGCCATTGACCTGGTGAGGAGCGCGGGCGGGCAGGCGGGCTCGCGAGAACCCTCTCCTCGGGCCCCCCAGTCCCAGCCTTCCTGCACGCGGCAAGGAGGAGGAAGACCTTCCCCTTTCCTCCCTGGACTCCCGTACTCTCTTTCAACTTACTTCACTGCTAGCAGCCACATAGGGAAACTGGATTGCTGTATGCAGTCCGAATAAAGATGCCCGTTCTCATCGTGTATACTGGTCATCACCCATCCCCTCATATAGGGCTACAGATTTGAAAACATAGCCAACCATCACAGTATAAGTCGTCCCTTCGTTAGTTAAGCACCTAGCCTGTGCAGGCCCTGCACTAGGCACTGAGGACGCTAAAGTGAAATAGGGCTCCTTCGTAGACGCTGCTGTGAAAGGCAGAAAGCTAACGTCAATGAAAATAAATGCCATGGTATAAGGGCTATTTGTGCCTTGTTTACTTTTCTATCTCCAGTGTTTAGAGAGTGTTACGGGCTCAATATGAATAAATGAATGAATGAATGCATTGATGAGAAGTGCATAGGATGTTTGGCAATCTCAGGTGGATCATTTAATCCAAACTGGGCTCGGGTCATGCTGGAAAAACTTTCTGAAAGGACTGTTGTCAGAGTGGAGCCTTGATGGAGACACAATCTGGCCAGCCACAACTTGTCCCAGTTTTTATTGTGCTGCTACTGTAACCCTTTCCTCCAGGAATACACACACACACACACACACACACACATTATATATATATATATATATATTTTACAAACCAGCAACAGATTGGATGCAGTCTCTTCTCCAGTTACCGTTTTTCCCCCTTGGCTCCTTTTTCTGAGCTGCTCTCCTGGTGTGTGCTTTCTTTTTCCATTGGGGACAGGTGTCTAGCCTCTTTTTTTTTTTTTCCCTTGTCTGAGTCTCTGCATACCCCAAGGGAGAGGTTGGTGAGACTCTTGATGGGGTTGTTTTGCCAAGAGAATTGTAGCTTATTTGGAAAACATCTGAAGAGAATAAAATTAAATGAAAAATATATGCGTTTTTTCCTACTTCAAATACATCTGTGGGATAGCACTGTGTAAATGTATTTGTTCCTTTTTATATTTTTCGAGTATATGTGTGTTGGAAGTAAAACTACCTTTTCCTTCACCGCCACCATTTCCATGATCCTGAACTAAAATGAAAAAAATTAAATTTCCTTTACCAAATGATTTAAAAAACATTAAATGCTCAGCTTTTTCTAGTATCTGGTAAACGCATGGTATTTTGACAAAAGTAATGCTTTTAGGATATTGTTATTCTCTCCAACAAGAGACAGTTATTTCAGTGGTTATTATATATCTTTCTTTTTGAGCTGTCAGAATCTGAAAAGTACACAGTACAATGCCCTAGGCCCCCCCCCGCCCCAGCCAAGACTCCTACAAAAAAAAGCATACCAACTTATTTGGTCATGCTTTATTTACAAAATTTACCTTTCAGACATATAGAAGAATGTGTGATGTCTATAAAGGTGCTAGACAAGTCGATGATTTCAGCATTGTTGATAGACTAAATGTCCATCTTGTACAATATAGTTTAACGTTGCTTGAAGTTGTGGTAGGCAGATTGGTGGTCCCCAAAAGATATCCTCAGAACCTGTGCATATATTACACGGACAAACAGAATTAAAGTTGCAGATGGAGTTAAGATTGTTTGCTAATTAGATGACTTTAAGCTGGGGAGATTATTTTGGATTATCTAGGTGGGCCCAATATAATCACAAAATCCTTAAAAGTGGAAAAGGGAGGCAGAAGAGTCAGGGGCAGTGTCATGCAGCAGGAGCAACAATTTCCTGGTTCTGAAGGCGGAAGTGGTTCTGAAGGCGGAAGTGGACGCAGCCTCTAGAAGCTGGAAAGGCAAGGAATCAGCTTTGAGCCTCCATGAGGAATGTAATCCTGTTGACACCTTGACTTTAGTTTAGTGAGACCCATTTCAGACTTCTGACCTCCAGAACTGTAAGAGACTAAATGTGTGTTGTTTAATGCCACCAAGTTCGTGGTAATGTAGTACAATAGCAGTAGGAAATGAACACAGAAATGTTCCATGGTGTGGTGTTTTAAAATGGGCAATTGAAACAATGTGGCTTCAGTGAGAAATAAATAAATCATGCCAAGCACAAATTCCTTCATAATTTCTTTTTCTGAGCTTTATAAAATAGTTCTAAGGTTATTAGTATAGTTCGTGTGACTTGTACTAAGCTCCATAGGATGTGTGAAAAATGGGTGTACAGAATTGCTTCCCCTAGTGCCAATTAAAAATCACAGACATAGTTGACTAGTTATCCCACTGTGAATCCTGTGTCCTTACTTAGTACCACAGTATGTAGCATTTTCCTGATTGCTGTGTTATATCTCATGTAGTTGTCCTTTCCATGCAAACTCAGTCACTCAATTACATGGTTTCAGTGCCACGCAGCTTTGTGTTATACAACCAGTGCCTCCTTCCTTGAAAGATAAACTGTTGAATCTCCTTTCTACTAGGGTGCTGTCTTCTTTCTCAGGCCAATTCTTCCGATAGCCTTTTCCATTCTCAAAGTTTTTCTCATTTTACAGTACGAATTTGTCTTCTTGTTATTTAATTTTCAGTTGGCTCAGATTCCCATCCTGCTTTTGTTCTTATTGTCATGTCAATGAAACCCCTAGGCAAACCAGTCCTTTATGCCTCTGGGCCCCAGCCCTGCTTGCTCCTTGTTAGGCTAGATTCCTCTATTTAGTTCGTGTCACATGTCACAGTTACACTTCAGAAAAAAATTTGCAAATACACATATAAAATTCTATTCTCAAAAAAAAAAAAAAAAAAAATTCCATTCTCTCCCCTAAGGAAAAAATTGAAGATAACAGCAACCAAAAGACCAGAACTTGGACTGGGTACAAATGAGATTTCCTTTTCATCTAAGACGAGCTTAAAGTGCACTTGGAGTTCTCAGCAGGTGTTTAATATGGTTACCTCCTAAAAGAAAGAGTTTCTAAGGTTGCTTGGGCAGAGCTTTTATAAAAGACTGACACTTCCTTAAAGGTTACTTTTGAAATTATTTTCTAGAGGTCAGTTCTTGTTTTATGTATCAAAACAGTATTCTCATTCTTCAGGGAGCTGGGTCAGAGAGACTTTTCTACATCTGCCATTTTCTCAAATTCCTTCAGCTTAAAATAGTTCAGTATTCCAATGAACCATTATTTTGGGGTAGCATGTTCTGAACCCTGTTACTTATCTTCTAAAACATATCTAACTATGATCTTTCTTATGCCTTTTTCTGGTGCTACTTGCCCAGTCCCTTACCTAGACTATTGAAATTGCCTCCAGACTGATTCCTTTCCACATAGCTGTTGGGATGATCTATTAAAATGGAAGTTATATATTAAATTGTCACTCTTCTATTTCAAAGTCTCTGTGAGCTTGCAAACTCCTTACTGCCTATAAGAGCCAACATGATTGGCCCCTCCATCTCCGAATGACTTCCCACCATTCTTCTCTGAGCCCTTTATGCTCTTCATGCCTCAAGGCCTTTGCACGTGCCATCCCACTTGGAACACTCTCCCTTCAGATCTTCAGAGGGTTGATTCCTTCTTGTCAGTTGTGTTTCCAAATTCAGTATCACCTCCACAGGGATGCCTTCCATGACCACCTATTCTAAAGTACCATTCCCCTATCAAACTTAACCATATCTGATCATGATATGCATTATAAGATTAACCTTTTTAATGATTTATTATCTGTATTCCATAGTAAATGTAGACTCCATGAGAATAGGACCTTGTCTGTCTTGTTCATCCCTATGTCACTGTGTGCTATATTCCCTAATACATAGTAGATGGTCAATAATTATTTGTCAATTGGAAGAATTAATAAAGGAATGAATGGATGCTGAGGTCCATCATACAGTTTACCTCTTGGAAAGGAAGGTCATATTATCTTATTTTCAAGTATGGAGGGACTCTGGAGAACGATGACTCATCACACTGGCCAGAAATACACAGCTTGGGTCAGTTAGTGGCAGAACCTATAGTATTATAAATTCTCAAGGTCTTCTGATGCTCAAGTTCAGCTCTCGTCATGCTGCTTGTCCGTGGGTTAGCGAGGGGTTCTGTTCATCTTAGTCACAAGATAGGTGATACTTAGTCACACATCTTAGTATCAAAGGCTCTACCTCAGCACTTGCTTGCTTAATCACCATGACAGGGAGAAATTAACTCAGCAAATTATATACTGGGTTTTAAACTTCAACCCAGAGGTAATATATGTTACCTCTGCTCACACTTTATTACAGGGGCAGGAAAATGTGATCCCATCATATGTGCATTCCAAGTGTTAGGAGGAGAGAATAGGAATATTTGTGGACAGCTCTAATGCCTATTTGGAAGTGCTGACATTTTATTGAGTGCCTACTATATGCCACCCAGCTGCTGTTCTAAATCCTTAATGTGGAACTTTTTTATCCTTATAGCAATCCCAGATAATATGGTAATATTGGCTGTTTTACAGGTAAGGAACCTGAAGTACAGAGAATTTAAGCAAGGCCACCCAGTAAGTGGCAGAACCAGAATTTGAACCTGAGTAGTCTGGCTTAACTGATAATCCAGAAGACTCTAAACTCTTTGATAACAAACTCCATCTTATTTTTTGTATGTTTCAATTCTACACTTTGCAGTAGGAACTCAAAAATATCTATAATGAATTGAACTAAATAAAATTGAAACTATTGGGTTGGCTAAAAAGTCAATGTGTATTTTTTGTGAGTAAGTGAAAGGCGATTCTTTTATGGAAAACGCAATGACTTTTTGGCTAACGCAGTAGCTAATCAACTGCTGAAAGCTTAGGGTTCTGAAACCAAGACTAAGGAATATGGTAAATATGGGATTGTTAACAAAATATTGGAAAACAAGAAATAATCCCTTGCATTTTCAAAGTAGTAGTTTAAAATAAGAGTAAATCAGTTCCAGTTGCAAATACAAATATGGATAAAAATGATATAGATACATTCATGCTGATATATTCTTAGAGATTTACTCAGAGCAGCTAGGGATATTTTCAGATAAAGCCCTGTTCATTTGAAAACAAAAAAGAGCAATTTCTTCTCCCCCAGATGCCCCCTGCTGCCACCATTAGAGACAAATAGTATACTGAGTGGACCATGAATTGTTCGGTATCTCATTGCTTGAGGTTCCTATGAACAATCAAAGGTCATTAATTATAAAAGATACCTATTGGCTCTATACTATGTACCAGCCTTGTGTCAAATACTTTAAATGGATTATCTCATTTAATCTATAAGGAAGGTGACACTATCTTTTTTTACAGATGAGAAAACTGGCAGAGAAAAGGTGAATAATTGAACCAGGTCATGTATTCAGAAAACATCTGAGCTGGAATGTAAACTTAGGTCTTTTGACTGCAGAGCCAGCATTCTCTAACCAGTATGCACATAGTAACAATTGGTCTGCAAATTTGTGTTATTTTATAAAAAATTTTTATGTTTTGCAATAGGGACAGCATAGTTCTCTCAAAATGCACATTGCATGGTTCCTGGGCATTGGTTGTCAGGAAAGAGGGGTTGAAGTTATAAACCCTTTTCATTCTCTTCCACCATCTCTCTGTATTCAAGATTATTGTCCTTTAAAGCTGAGTCTGGTGTCATTGCTGTTGCTGATGAAGTTCAAGGGCAGGTTGGCTGAAAGGACCTAGGTGGGATCCTTTACAAGGCCAAGGCTTGAAAGCTTTTTTTCATCTTTCTTAGCTGTGGCTCTTGGCTCTGAGACAATGATTTTTCAAGCCTAATACTGAAATAGTCTAGGGAGCCTCCAGTATTATTATGATGCAATGCCCAATTCTCCAAACCACTAATTCCTTTTGGAATGTGTGGGTGGATCCTTCATGCCAGTAATATTCATAGATTACAAAAATAGCACATTTACTCAGACTTCCTTAGGGATTGGCACAATGGAAAAGAAGAAAACCACCTGGTAGAAACGACACTGAAGTTTTAAAATTATGACACCCTTTAAAAGGATTTGCCAAATGCTGAAGGTAAAAAAATAGCTTCTATTTATAGGAGTGTGTAATAGGTAATTGCTAATGTGCTTTAATTTGAGGAAAAATCCATTTGCGATATCTCTATATATACATTGGCCACTCCATCAGTAAATTAAGTCCTTTGGATTTACGACTGGTCCTCCATCAGAGTCTCTCTGAAATACTCTTGGAATAGGTAATTCATTACATTTCAATTTGAGTGAATTATTTTATTTCATTTTATTTATTTATTTTTTTGCTTTTTGGTATGTGGGTAGCTCCCTGACTAGGAATCGAATCCAGACCACAGCACTGACAGCGCCAGCGCCGAAGCCCTAAGCCACTACACCACCAGGGAACTCCCTGAGTGAATTATTTTATTACTTGCTTTCCTCTCTGTGTTGGAGACTGTAGAGTTAAAGCTGGCAGTGTGGAGAGAAAGTTAGGTGTTGAAAGGAACATGGAAGCTGAAAGATATCTCACAATTCAGCTCTTTCTGGGCCTTCCGCTGTGTATTGTCCCGTGATGCAAAGTGATCTTCAGGCTGTAGCCCAGTACGTGGTGTCTGCCTTCAGTTTTCCCCTTTTCCTGTGTTTTATGATTTTCTTTTTTCTACACTGTAAAGTTCTATTGAACAAATGTTAGATTTTATATGGCACCTTCTATCGATGTTTTGAGTTACGAGGGACTATAAATATAGAAATTAATAAAAAATAGTACCTGTTTTTGAGTATCTCATAATTTAGAGAGGAAAGCAAGCAGATGAGAAAGAAGAAAAACAGGTATAAGCAGATCATTATAATGAAATGTGAAAAAGGATTTAATAAACAGAATATGGTGAGAACCCAGAGGAGGAAGTAACATGTCCTGTCAGGGGCATGAATGAGTAGAGGTTCACAGAGGCAGTAACTTTGGAGCGTGGCCTTGAAGGAAGTATAGTAGTTTCTATGCAGAAAAAAAGGGCAACAGTATTCCAGAAGGAGGGACTGGCATATGCCTGATCGACTTTTCTACAATTTGCCTAAACCTAAATCAGTGGAACCCAGTAGAGCCCAGTTTTGGTGAATGCCACATCGTTTTCCTGTTTTAGTTACCCTTTACAGACATTTTGTTCAAACTAGGGTCTTATCAGGAATCACACATTGAATTTGGTTGTCCTTTCTCTCAGTTTACCTTTTCTTATGGAAAATTTCAAGCACAAACAAACTAGAATAATAAGTATAGTGACTCACCAATGCCCATCAAATGCTTCGACAATTATTAACATCTAGCTGGTCGTGTCTTATCTATACTCCATCCAAGTTTCTCCCTGAAGGATTATTTTAAAGAAATTCTCAAACATATTATTTCATCCATAGACACTTCTATATAGCTCTAAGAAATAAGGAAAGTTTATAAAAAGTAACCATAATGCCATTATCACACCTAAAAGTTAACAATATTTCCATGGTAAGTTTCAATGTTCAAATTTCTTCACTCGCTCAAAAATGTCATTTTACAGTGGGTTTATTTGAAATTGGATCCAAATAATGTCTATACATTGTGTTTATCTGTCTCTAAATCCCTTTTTAATATATGACAGTTCTGCCTTACTCTTCAATTTTTCTGTCACTTATTTCCTGAAGAAATCAGGACACTTGCTCTGGAGACTCTCCCGCATTATGTCTCTGTGGAGTTCTTTTAACATGTTATTGTAGTCCCTGTATTTCCTATAAACTGGGATGGTCCAATGCAGGTGCAGATTTTTGGCAACACTACTCATAACTGGTGCTGTGTACTTCCTGTGACATCCCATCAGTAGTCACGTATCATCTTTTGCCTCGCTCTTTATGGTGGTTAGATAGATCTGTGGATTGATGTGTCTCTTAGGTCCCCTCTTAAACTATCAGTCCTCTCTCCTCTCTTTTCATATGACTTATTAAAGAGATACCCCACATTTTTTGTAAAATGTCTTTACTTTGGATTTGCTGATTGTTTCCTCCTGGTGCTAGTTTACTTGAGGATACATTTTTAAAAAATTAAAATATAATTAACATACAGCATTATTTAGTTTCAGGTGTAAAACAGAATGATTCATATACATTGCAAAATGATCACCACAATAGTCCAGTTACCATCTGTCCCCATACAAAGTTACAAACTTTTTTAAAATTGAGAAACTTTAAGGTTTACTTCCTTACCAACTTTCAAATTTGCAATATATTATTATCGATTATAGTAACTATGCTGTACATTACATACCTATGACTTACTTATTTTATACCTGGAAGTTGAGAATACATACCTTAATCAGACCTTATCATAACCAAATTCTCCCTTGTTTGGTATCACTGCTTTAACAGAGAAACTGCTAACTTTTTTTTTAAAACTTTTTAAATTCGTTTTTATTGTTAGACTTATTGGGGTGACATCTGTTAGCAAGGATTACATAGGGAGAAACTGCTAACTTTATAAATGAAAAAAAGAAACAAAAATCCAACATCCCTCCTGAATATAGAATAGGCCAGATGGTAAGTGAAGGGATTAGAGTAGTTATAATATGTACTTCTCTCAAACCCATATTTTCTAAATAGGACAAAATTGACATCATGAAATTTAGGTTTCATCATGCTTTCATTAATACTTCACTTAGCATTTTCTTTTTTTTATTTTTAGAAGTTTATTTTAAAATATTTAAAAAATTGAGTATGGAGAATGGAATGATAAAATCCCAAGTTTTATAAAACACAGCAAAAACATTAAAACAGAAGAATCTAAAAGACACAAACATGATGTAGTGCTTCATCTACCACAATATTAATTTAACGTAGAGGCTATATGAAGTCATTAAACAGAAAATGAGATCTCATTATAATGGTCCACCCTCTCTCTTAGCAAGTATGCTTGTGAATAATGACCAATAAAGGGAGGGCTTTTTTATTTTCTTTTTCTCTCTAGGGAATTGTGAAAAATTATAAAGCCTTCAACATTTTCCTTCCAGGCATTATAGTAATGGCAACTTGATGTGAGCATTTTCTTGAACAAGGGAGCTAATTGAGTAAGTATATGCTTGTGCTGAGGTTGTTTGTTATATCTATAACTCAAACTCTAGGACCACCTAATCTTTTTTATATGTTTCTGGATTTGGTATGTAAGCATTTTGTTGAGGAATTTTACATCTGTATTCCCAAGAAATATTGCTCTGTAGTTTTCTTGTGATGTCTTCGTCTAGTTTTGGTAAGAAGATAATATGGGAAGTGTTTCCTCCTCCTCTGCTTTCGGGAAGAGTTCGAAGGATTGGTGTTAATTCTTTAAATATGTCATAGAATTCACCAGTGAAACCATGTAGTTCTGTGCCTTTCTTTGTGTGAAGTTTTTCTGGTTACTTACCAATCTCTTCTAGCTCTCTTCATATTGCTGCTGTAGATCTATTCATGTTTTCTCCTTCTCTTGCCTTAGTTTTGATAGTTCATATCTTTTTAGGAATTTTTTTTTTTTTTTTTGCTTTTTGGTATGCGGGTAGTTCCCTGACTGGGAATCGAACCCAGGCTGCAGCGCTGACAGTGCCAATGCCAAAGCCTTAAGCCACTACACCATCAGGGAACTCCCTCTTTTTAGGAATTTGTTCATTTTATCTAGGCAATCTAATTTGTTGATAACCAATTGTTAATAGTATTCCCTTATACTACTTTTATTTCTGTAAGGTTGGTAGTAGTGTCCCCTCTTCCATTCCTGATTTTAGTCATTTGGGTCTTGTCCCCTTTTTTCTTGGTCAGTCTTGTAGAAGGATTGTCAATTCTTTTGATCTTTTCAAAGAGCCAACTTTTGGTTTTGTTGATTTTCTTCATTGTTTTTATTTTCACTATTTCGTTAATTTCTCCGCTAATGTTTATGTGGGGTAATGAAGCTCCAACTGTTATTGTTGAGTTTATTTCTCCCTTCGGTTCTTTCAGTTTTTGCTTCATGTATTTTTGAGTTGTTCTTAGGTACACATATGTTTATAGTTGTTACAACTTCTTGATATATTGACCCTTTTCATTCTAAATTATCTTTCCTTTGTCTCTAGTAAGTCTTATTTTTGTCTCATAGTATAGCCTCTTCAGCTCTCTTTTGCTTACTATTTGCATGGTATATCCTTTTCATCCTTTACTTTAAAGACTATTTGTGTTTTGAATCTAAAGTGGGTCTCATAATAGTATATGTATAATTAAATCAGTTTTTAAAATCTATTCTTTCGACCCCTGACTTTAATTGGAGTGTTTAATTCACTTACAGTATTGTAATTTCTGACAGAGTAGGGTTTACATCTGTCATTTTGCTATTTTCTATATTTCTTATGTCTTTTTCTTTGTTTCTCTGTTCTTCCATTAATGCCTTCCTTTGTATTTAAATAAATATTTTGTAGTATACATTTAATTCTTTTGTGATTTCTTTTACTATATATTTTGGAGTTTTTACATCAGTCTTTGCCCTGGGTATTACAATTAACATTCTAATTTATAACAATCTAGTTTAGATTATTACCAATTTAATTTCAATAGTATATAAAATTTGTGATTTCATGTAGCTACATTCCCCTTCCTTTGTGCTATTATCATACAAACTACAATTTATACATTATGTGCCCATCAACACAGATCTATAATTAGTGCTTTATGCACTAATTAGGTAGGAGAAAAGAGTTACAAACAAAAAACATTTAACTGTATAGTTATCTTTATCAGTTATCTTTGTTTCTTCATGTGAAGCGTTACTGTCTAGTATCCTTTCATTTCAGCCTGAAGAACTCCATTTAAGATTTCTTATAAATCCGCTAGTACCAGTACCTTTTAGAAAGCATAGATTCTTTGAGATATAGATATTGAATTCTTCATAAGAAATATTCTTAACAAAATGCACAGGTAAATTACATATTTATGTAAATACTAATATATTCTCCTTCCCCCAAACAGGACTCTGCAGATGCACTTTGCCTGCATCTTTGTAAAAAAGTCCATCTGTTTCTTCCTGATCATGTAAAATAACATGAAGTACAGTCATTAGCATGTTACGTTTTACTATTTTAAAGTTATAATAAAGTTTTATATTTAAAAATACATATATTGTTCAAGCTGAAAGAGATTATAACTGATTCATTTTACACATGAGGAAACCAAAGTCAAAAGGGATGAAGTAACTTGATCAAATTCACAGTGCTAGTTAATAGTGGAGACCAGACTAGAAATTAGATTTCCTGACTGTAAGTTCATAGTGTTTCCCCACCATTCCGCATTCCTGTCAAGATGATGGCTGTGTTGATGTCATGATATACTTAATAATTAGGGCATAAAACAATGAATTGGTCTTTAAGAATTTAATTGGAATAACTTATACTAGTTAATTAGATTGCTCTCTGCCTGATGGCTTTCCTTCAGGACACTTCAGTACCTTCCAGCTCAGAAATCTGATTTCCAAGTTATCTTAATCCTGATCTTTGTACTTTAATTTATGTTAAGTTCATTTTGGGGGCATTCTTAATCTGAGGTTGTCTTTCATGTTTCAAATTCCTCTTTGATGTGAAACCTTAGATAGAAACTCTATAGGTGGACAATTCATGAGAATGCCTAAGAAGTGAGAACCACATGAGCAAAATGGTTCCGTTTAGTAATTAGATAATTCGGAATTTGTGAGGGTTGTGTGATATTTGTTATATAGTAATCATTTTTGTATAGTAGAGTCTTTCTCCTTAAACATTTTCTCAATGAGGATACAAAAGTCCACCTTATCATAACATTGTCCTGTCTCATAACAGAAGCCATTTTATTTTTGGATCTACAATATCTTCTTTCTTCATATATGTATGTTTTCTACTTTATGTGTCATAAATTAAGAGCACAGACTTCATTTTCAATCTCTGGTCTGCTGCTTTCTTGTAGTGGAAACTTGAGGCTACCCACCCCAGGTTCCTCACATTTCCTTGTAAAATGGGAATAGTTCTACTGACAAGAGGGGTTGTTTGAGGGTTCAGTGAGATACCTATAAAGCACTTAAAAAAGAACATGTAATAAGTGCTTGATACATGTCAAGTTTTATTACATTCTGTGTTACACTATTTGAACATTGAATTTCTTCCTTTCCCCCATCTTCACACTGGAGAGAAAAGGAAGGATGGGAAGGGAGCTGGCTCCTCTCTGACTTACAGCCTGGGAAAGTGCAAAGCCATGCAGTACCCAAGGGAGGCAGAACCAGTTGTCCAGGCAGCTAATGGCCTTATGCCTGGTATGGTTGTCACACTGTGACTGTCTTCATGCTTGATTCAATACAAGGACTCACAGGAGTCAGAAATGGTTTATAATAGCGAGAAGATACAGATTAAATTCAGCAAAGGGAAAAGGGGTGTGGGGGAAATCCAGGAAAAACCAGGTGCAAGCCTCCAGGTGTTCTCCCAGTGAGCAGCATGGATATACCTAGTTTTCCCAGCAATGTGTTAGAACATGTGCAAAGTGGTACCGACCAGTGGAGTTCATCTGAATCTTAGTGTTCACAGTTTTTATTGGGGGTCAGTCTTGTAGGATTTCAGGACCTGCATGAGTGATCCATTACTCAGACTCCAGTCCCCCTTCTACCTCCTCACCCTGCAAAAGCAGGTATTTACCATCAATTATATTGTCAGAATAAATTTATCTGTTCAAACTGCTACAGCATGGCTCAAGGTGTCAGGTATCCAAAAACACTTTTATCAGGCAGAATATGCCAAGGCTCAGAGGTTATCTCCCAGGATCAGGCCAGGGGTCAGTCCTGAATATAGTCCTTTCTATGGAGTTCAAGGCAGGAGCACCCCAGACCTGTGTAGTTAACCCTTTCCTGCACACCTACCTGAACTTTTAACCTCACAGAGTGAGGAAGGCTGTTCCTGGCTGGTGAGCCAGCATGTTGTTTTACCCGCCTTCACGGAGGTAACGTGGTTCTCAAGACTTTTCCCAGTGCCCAAATTTTACTGGGAGAACAGCAGTTGAGGAACCACTTGGATACAAACCATCAGTGATAGGATTATATAGTGACACCCTTCACAGAGGCAAAGAAAGTTAGGTCATATATTGGCAAATGTTATAACATATGAATGGTCTTAGATTTTTTTTTTTTTTTAATAATATTGACTGGGAGGGAGAACTTAGGAGACCATTGCAAATAACTCCCACTTCCCCAGCCTCAGTTTCTAATGAGAAAAGACATCCAAATTTACCACTTATATTAGTGGAGCAGTACAAGTACAGCACTGGGTCAATAATAATTTCATAAAATTATGTTTAAAAGAGGTCATTTATGTACAAATAGTGTGATTTAATTGTAAGAGTTTTTAATGTCTGCAAGTCATAAAAAAATTTGTTCTGTCCTGATTTGACATTCTAAAATTATTTTCATGTAGATATTCTTAGTTATTATTACCTATGCTAGAAGGTGTCTGGATAAAAGCAGTTCTTTCAACTTTGATAAATAATCCCCAAACACAAATTCAATGCTATATAAAATAATGAATAATGTTAATTTATTTCTAACCTAAATGAGCTACAAATTCATTTACAAAACAATTAAACTCAATAATATTTAAAGCTTATTTTATGACATAAAGTTAGAAAATTTTAAACAAAGTAGTTCTATAGGACCATTACAATGGCCCATCTTCATCTATCTATCTATCTATCTATCTATCTGTCTGTCTGTCTGCCTGCCTGCCTGTCTATGCTTTGGGCTGAAATGGAAGCTTTGGCTTTTGGATTCCTAAAGGTGTCTCTGATGTAAATGTAAATTCTTTTCTAGATACTCACATATCTAAAATACATTGCTAGGAAGGGACTGAGTTCAGCTACATCCTTGTAAGAGCTTACTTTTCTTCCTTGAGGCACTGACAACATACTCTTTGGACTACCTGTAAGTGTCCCTGTCTGTTCATTTGCTGACAGTGGAGTGGCTTTCTAGTCAGAAAACTCTATACCACCCATGGATGTGTGAATTAGCCTTGTTTAGTTCCTGGATGGTCCTCTTCTGCTTCACAAACATGCTATGGTCTTTACAAAAAGATTTTGATAAGAGACAGGCAGAAAGAGTAGATAGATAGATACCACTTTCCGTATTCTAATACTTTGTCCTTGTAGTTCAAGTCCAAATTGAGTTAAATGGGTTCCTCGGAGTTTTACACGGAGGTTACAACATTGGTTCCCAATCTCCCCGAGGTGTGTGCTGGGCTATTTAGTGGTATGTGAAAAATAATCAGAAAAAACAAAGTAAACAAATGAAAAATGTTAGTTATGTAAGACATTAATGGAGACACTTCAAAATGAGATCGCATTAGCTAATGAGGGTTGGCAAGGGTATGGCTAGGAACCCTTCCCTCAAACTGCTCTTCTACCCATCATTACGCACAGTTTCAGAACAATCTGTTTGTGACATTTCTAGAACTTCCCCAAACACATAAATACATCTGTAGTCAGACTGTTTGATCAGTTTAGTTATTGACTAAGTCTATTGTCTTTAATCATGTTTCTTTACAAGTAGTTCTTTATTTAATGTTTAACATAGTTTCAGTTATTATTGTCAGTGATTTTTAAGCATGTCAGTTATGGATCAGTGGTTGAAAACAGGAACGGTTAAAAAACCAAAACTTCACGTGGATAATGACCCATCATCGCCAAGTACTTCTCAACGTGCGTCTGCAGCTGTGAGTACACCCACCCTGGGAGATAGTAAAAAGGTGCGGCCTCAGATACTACACAGGAGAAAAGGAAATGCTCTGAAGGGTACATTAAATATGGGTTTTCATGTGTAGGGGATGATGACCGTCCTTAGCCTTTGTGTGTTCTGTGTGGGGAAATATTATCCAACGGTTAAATGAAACCTTCTCTACTCATTAGACATTTGGAAACTAAACATCCTATGTATAAAAACAAAGAAAGACATTATTTTCGGCACTTAGAAAAGTATCCAGTTACTCTATAAATGATGTGAGGAAAGAAAGACAATGGGAATGCAGTGGAGGCTTCCTACCGTATTGCTTATCACAATGCTAAATGTGGTAAAAACCACACTGTAGCTGAATATTTAATTTCTCCTTGTATTAAGGATACCATTTTTTATGTTTGGAGAAGAACATGTCTGCAAAATCAATACTACCTCTTTTTCAAACAATACAGTGTCTTGACAAATTCCGAAAATGTCTGACGATGTTGAAGCTGTAGTAGTAGAATTAGCAAAGTAAATTCTTTTCCATCCAGGTCGATGAAAGTGTAGATGTTGCTGATTTATTTATTTTACTCATCGTCACAAGGTACTTGGTAGAAAATGAAATTGAAGAAAACCTATTGCTTTGTTACCCATTGACAGAACATATCACAGGTGAAGATATTTTTAACGCAACCAATGGACATTAGTTGGTGAAATTGTTGTGGTGTGTGCACTGATGGAGATAAGCCTGTGTCAGGTTGTTTTATACACCTACACAGCCAAATTAAAGAAGTAGCTCCCTATGGACCACTGCTACATTCATAGACAAAGGCTTGCATCCAAACCTCCTCCCAGTGAACTGAAAATGTTCTTGATGAGGCTGTAAAAGTTGTACATTTTATTAAGTCACAACCACAAAACTCCAGATTGTTTAAGGCACTGTGTGAAGAAATGAACAGCATTCACAGCATATTCCTTTTGCATACAAAGGTAAGGTTGTGGCTATCTTGTGGCAAAGTACTTACTTACACAGATATTTGAACATGAAATCCAGATATTTTTTGAAGACCATTGTTTTCCTCTTGCTCCTACGTTTCAGGACACTGATTGGCTTCAAAGTCTCATATTTATCAGATATTTTTCTAGAAATAAACAAAGTCAACTTGGGACTTCAAAACAGTTCAATCACTATATTCAAAGTAACTGACAAAATGGAGTAAATGATGAAAAACTGGACTTTTGGAAAGCGTGTATTGAAAGAGGTCAGCCTGAAGTCTTTGAAACTCTGCACATCTTATCTGAAAATGACTTGCACCTATCCCAAAACATGGCAGGGAATATTGTAAGTCACTTGCAAGGTCTTAAAGTGTCCTTGTATAAGTACTTCTCTCAACCTGGAAAACAACTGGATTGCAGATTCCTTCAATGAAGAATTCTTCAAAGAAGCTAGACAATCAATGAAAAAGAGCAGTCAATCGAACTTTCAACTGATTCTTCTTTAAATTATAAAAGAAAGCACCTTAGTACCTTCTGGGTAGATGTCAGTGAGGAATATGAACAGCTCAGTGAGAAGGCACTCAAATACCTCTTGTCATTTACTAATACTGAACTAGTGGAGAGAGCTTTTGCTTCTTACACATTCATAAAAAATAAGGACTGCAACAAGCTTAATGCAAGTCTGGATTTAAGATTGTATGTTGCATCTTTCGAGCCTGATTTCAAGAAACTAAATGCATCAAAAAGCAAGCTCAATGATCTAACAATGTTTCAATCGGCTAGTGATCTGCATAACAATTACTACAGACTTTTCAGATAACACAAATAAATGTTATTAATAATGAATTAAAAGTGTGTAAATTCTGGATCATCGTTATCAATATTTAACTTTTATGAATATTATAAAATTAAATTTGTGGTTTGTACTTTTAATATAGTAATTTTTCTTTTCTAATTTATTACCTTATTTTCACTATTTTACATTACGATAGGCGCTGAACAAAAGTGTCAGTATTTAAAAACAGCTGGTTATACTAATTATACAAATGGGTTTAAAAGGCATACACAAGCGGAAAAAGGTTGGGAACCATTACCCTAAAGGAAAGTCACCTTACAATAACCAATCCAGGTTTTTGCCTCGTATGATGTTCCCAATCCCATTGCCTGTAAAAGTCTGTCATTTTTGTGCAGCTCCTCACAGCTCCTTTCTGTCTGCTAGATTGGATGCTGCCCAATTTGAATCAGTTTTTGCCCAAATAAACTCAAAAATCTTAATATGCCTCAGTTTATTTTTTAACAAATCCCGCCATCCAGAGATAACCATAGTTAACCACATACAAAAGATAATTTGGTGTACAACATTCCAAACCGTGTTCTATGTATTAACTCACATGGATCCATCCATACTCCATGTACTGTTTTGTAATCTCTTATTTTTACTTTACAGCATAGAATAGATATTTCCATGCCAATGAATACAGAAAAAATTTACATGAATGCATAGTGTATTTAAGGGAGATATGTTTTGAATGACAAAGCTAACCAAATTAGATGATCATAGCAACTTAAAAAGGTCTGGCTTTACATCCTCCCAAATAAAGGAATTATCATAATTTGATTGAAATTCTGAAATAATGAATCCCGTTCCTTGATTACTGTTTGGATTCCAGCCCTGTTTTCAGAAAAAAGACTTCTCCTTCTCCCTGACAAAATCCCCTCCTCTAACCCTGAGTAGGGCTGTGTTCTTAAACCTTAGTTGTTCTTGTAAAATTGGCTTTGGGGGCAGACTGCCTTGTCTTATAATTTTAGTTCCACCATTTACTAATTCTGTGACGTTAACTCTCTGCAACTCAGTTTCCTCATCGCAAAATGGGGTTAATAATTACTACCTCATAGACTTGTATTATTTTATAAAATGGTATGTGTGGTGTTCTAAAAACTGTGTAATTATTATCTAAATTATTATAAATGCATTGTCTTTGCCAAAACTGCTAATAAGCAATTTGACTCAGACTTTGGACTAATAACAAGGAAGAGTCAAAACTAATTAAGTCTCAGTTTGGAGGTGTGGAGCTTAGCATAAGTAAGTTCTAATTAATAAATATTTACATATATTTGCATTCCATCTCTACTTAATGCATACTTTCATCAAATTAATACTAAATGGTCTTGCAATCAAAGCCAGTTAGACCAGAGTCCTAAGGAACACTCCCCTTAGAGACCCCAGAAGGATTAGAGAAGTAACTCAAAGAGGAAACTGGAAAGGAAATAGAAAATGTAGGTGAATATTTATCTAATTTCAGGATGCTGAAGGCATTTCTAAGCATAAATCAAGCAAAGAAATGAAAAAGACAGAAGTTGATAGATTTACCACTTAGAAATTTTAAGCTTCTGTATGTGTTTTAAAAAACAAAAATGTTTTCTACAAATCACAGCATTGTAAAATAAAGTCAATGAAAGGCATAGGTCACCTGGATAGGTGACTTAAACAGAACACCTACTAAAATGCCTCTATTTGTTCATATTACCTGGCTGCATGCTTTCCAGATAGCCCTCTTATTGTAAAATCTAGAGTACTCAACTACTAGTGTAGCATAAATTTTACTTCTGTCTGGAAGTTTTCATAATGAATGTCACGTTAGTTTTAACAAAAACCTGTATTATTCTCTTTCCCAAGGCTAGGAAATCAAGCCCAACATTCACCACCACATTTTCCTGTGGTACCTATAAATTTGGGTGAATTTTGAGGTCTGGAAATTTCTCCTGGGGTCCTGGAAATCCTGGCTCATTCTCCTTGTGTGGTCTGAGAGTTGTCTAAGTAATGTCAGCTCGGCTAGGAAGTGTTAGTAGTTTGAACAACCTAGTTCAACCCCTTTTTCAGGAGTCTCTGAGACTTTCTTTGTTGAATACACAAACTCTGACCTTTCGCGTATAGCAGAATCTTCAAGCAAGCATCAGAATAAAAGCTATCTGTAGGAGATACAGACTTCCAGTGGCTGTGATTAGTTTATTGCTGAGAACTTTCAAATGTGAAAGTTCTGATGAGAGTTCAAATTAAGAACAGGAAACTGACTAGAAACTGTGGTTGTTCTTAGGGCATGTAAAACAAAGATAATAAAGCCATTGCAAAAATTTAGGCAATGTGTTTGGACAGTGATGAAGCCTATTCTAAAAGAAATCAGTAAAAGTTACATCTGATTTGTAAAAGTGAATACTCATAATTTATATATAAGGAGAGTTTTGAATATAACACAATACTGAGATATTTTGTGTGTATGTGTGTGTGTGTATGAATGAAATGTGCCAAGGGTATAACCAACTATACACCAAGAACTTCCAGTGAAGATTCAGTAAGTCTGAAGTAGGCCTAGATAGTTGCATTTTTAGCAAACTGCATAGATAAGACCGACATTCTTGCCCACTAAAAATTTACTGGTCTAGAAGGTGGTACATTCAAATGAAAAACAAGGCTATTACCAAATCAAGATTTTGCAAAATATCTGATATTATAGCTGAAAACACTGTACTTCTATTGTCTAAATATGAGGGGTAGTAAAGAAATTTGCAGAATGAAGGGGAAGAAGTGTAAAAAAAAACTAATTTATTAGGTTTCCTTTTCAATATATTCCCCTTAAACCTAATATGCTTTTCAGATCCGTAAATAAGTTTATTTATAACCTTGAAAAATGTTTTGTTTTTGCCCTCAAATTGCACCTTTCACTTCTTTGTCATAAATTTTTTCCCTTAAAGCTGTTTTTTCATATTTGGGAACAAATAATAATCAGATGGAACCAGGTGTGGACTGTAGGGAGGGAGGTTTAATGTCTGGAAGTCACAGTCATGAAGCGTAACCAGTGTACATGGCTTTTGTGCACGGGCTCATTGTCATGCAAAGGCAGCTCCCCTTTGGTCCATTTTCCTCTTTTCTCCTTCACAGGTTCTTTTAACTGTTTCAGCAGACGGGAGTAGTACTCTCCAGTTATTGTGACACCCTTATCCTTGTAATAGATGTGCAGGATACCCTCCATATCCCAAAACACAGTAGCCATGATTTTTCCAGCCAATTGAGACATCTTGAACTTCTTAGGGGGTGGCATTGGCTATTTTATGCCACTGCATGGACTCCTGGTTTGATTCGGGCTCATAACGATGAACCCAAGTTTCATCTCCAGTGACAGTCTGGTTGAAAACTTCATCTTTGTTGTCTCTGCAGAGGTCCAAACACTGTCGCGAACACTGACGCGCTATTTTTGAAGTGGCATGAGCATTGTCGGTACCCGTGTTGCACTGACTTTTGCCACCTTTAGATGTCGATGAAGAATATTCATAATGGTTGTAGGTGACACTCCAACCATTTCTGCAAGCTGTTTTTTAATTCAATCTGGCATCTTCCACTACAGTTTTTCAACTTTTTTGACAAAGTCTGGGGAAGTGGCCTCAACAGAGTCAGTCATCTTCAGTTGACTCTGCCTTGTTTGGAAAGGCTATGCCACTTGCAAACCATGGATTTCCTAGGGCAACAGTCCCCGTAAACTGGTGACATGTCTTCCAAAATGGGTTGAGGTGTTTTCTCTTGTTTTGTGAGAAACTTAATGAGGACACAAAATGCAGTTTTATCCATACTTGGGGTTTTCTTCACGTTTGACATGTTTCTTTGGCGATATCTGAAAGAACACGGACACAAGTAGACTGGAATTTGGCACAGATAAAATAAGTCACACACACTGTGCGCACTAGTACTCCCACCTCTCCAGTAACCCCCCTTTCCGTGAAATTCTTGACCACCCCTTGTATGATCAGGCTGAGTACCACGAGGACTCTGTGAAATTAAAAACATCCTGGACAGGAAGGGAACTGACAAATCTCCACAGACTTCCCATAAAACATATAACTTCTGAAATACTTATATTATTTTACCTATACAAATTTAACCTAAGGAAGGTTGAGCATATCTTCTGATTGGACAGCTCTTTCCATGAAATTTCCAATAGTAAATAGACCAAATAAAAGTAACTATTTCAAGCATTTCTCTTTTTATAAGTTAAAAGAACAAGTATTTGTGATTTTTTTTTTCAGGGGCCCCTTGGGAAAAGTATTTATTGAGACTTTTTCCCTCCTTAACCAAGAATAGAAAATGAAGCACTTTGGAGAGAAACCTATTCAGGAGCAGGAAATTTCTAACAATTCAAACCTAGATACCTGTATTCACAGACTTTTTACAGGCTATTCCTACAAATGTACCTTGTCTCCTGCATAGAAAAATCCTAGCTTAAACCCAGTAAATTTTACATTTTTGAGACCTTTTAAAAAATCTTTTTTTTCAAAATGGAAGTGGGGAGGGATGTATTTTAACAACAAAAAAACCACTGTTACTATTTGATTAGCAATCCTATAGTGTAAATAGTTTCTTGAGTTCTGTTGCTGAGTACCTTTTTAGTAAAGACTAAAACAAATAGAGGAGAAACTGGGAAACCTAACAAGAGGAGGAACGATTTATCAAGGAAAAAACAAAAGAAAGAATGCGGTTTAAACTTGCCTTGAGCTTTGGGGGACTTCTTATCCCAAATAGATAAGTATTAATAGTTGTATTTATCTTCATTCAGCTCAATTAAATTTTTTTTCAGATTGATGATTATCCAGAATTTTTGAGTCCACAAGATAGAGAAACCAACCAACACATTCGTATCATCTATTCAACTGTTTTGAAAAAAGAGTGTGAAAAATCAAAAAGTGTCAGGAAATTCTTATTTCCATTTCATCGTGCCAAGGCTAACAATAAAAAGGGTATGTACTGTATCTGTTAAAGTGACCCAGGAAAAGGTGTTTCTTTATGCGACAAAAAGGATAATGTTCTTTCTTCCTCCCCTACTTTACTGACGGATGATTGACAATCAAAGTTGTGTATATTTAAGGTCTATCGTGGGAGGCTTTAATATATGCGTACATTGTGAAATGATTATCACTGACTATTTGAGATGTCTAGCAGCTCGCAGTTACCTTGGTGTGTGTGTGGTGAGAACACTTGAGATCTGCTTTCTTTGCAAGTTTCGAGTATGCAGGACGCTGTTAACGGCAGTTGCCACACTGTACATTTTGGCCTCCAGAACTTATTTATCTTGTAACTGAAATTCGTGCCCTTTGATCCACAGCCACCTTTTCCCTCCAGCCCCCAGCCCCTGTAACCACCCTTCGACTCTCTGTTACTATGAGTTTGCCTTTTTCATATTCCACATGAGTGAGATAATGCCGTATTTGCCTGTCTATGCCTGGTGTATGTCACTTAGCATCGTGTCCTTCAGATTCATCCGTGTTGTTACAAATGGCAGAGTTTCCTTTTATTAAGGCCGTGCGTGTGCGCACGTGCACGTGCGTGCATGCATTTTCTTTAGCATTTCCCCTGTTGCCAGACACTGAGGTTGTTTCCATGTAAATAATGTTGCTATAAACATGGGAGTGCAGATATCTCTTTGAGATAGTGATTTTATTTCCTTTGGCGTTATTCCCACTAGTGGGATTGCTGAATCATATGGCAGTTTTTATTTTTTGAGGAGCCTCTATCATACTGGTTTCCAGAATGGCCTGTCTCACTTTATATTCCCCCAACAGGGCACACACATCCTTGCCAACATTTGTTATCTTTTGACTTTTTTAATAACCCACAGTCATCGTAAAAGGTATGAAGTGTTTTTTCATTACAGTTTTGATTTGTAATTCCCTGATTATGGAGGTACCGAGAAGATACGTTCTTTACATAGACAATGAACTGACCAGTCCATTAGCAGCACAGTATCAAGGCATAGTTTGCCACGATTAAGGAAGGATACGTAGAAAGGAAGGAAACAAAGAAGAGTGGAAAGAAATGAGGGAGAGAGGGTAGGAAGGAGGAGAAAAAAAGACAGAAAAAGATAGAAAGAGGGTATTCATTAAATATTGGTTTAAAAAAATGAGTTAGAATCTGGATTCCATTTGGTCAATTCTTGTTTGATTTTAATACTCTTAAATAACCAGATTTTAACGAAAAACCTGGTGAAGAAGTACAGGGAGCAACCAAAGGCTGTGATCCTGGCTTAAGGAAAAGTCCCGATGGTTATTTCGGTGAATGCTCTCACCAAGTGAAGCCACGAGGTCCTGCCCTGATCGTTATGGTTCACTATGGTTATTAACAGCGTTCACTCTTCATTCAAAAATACTGGTTGGGAATCTGTTCACCCAAAAAATGTGATACATACCTAGATAAAAAGATGAAAAATCACCTTTAGATTTTGTTTTTAGGGAGCTTAGTGACTAATGCAGGTGATTTTGCTGCTCTGTCCAAGGAGATCTAGAAAGTCCCCCGTGGGTGGGGAGAGAAGGGGGATGAGGAGCCAGGGCTCCCAGCACTCACCGGGCTCAAGCGAAACTGCCCTGCTTTCATGTTTCACATTTTGGGCTTTACCTACATGTTTCTTATAAATTCGTTTTAAATTCGTTTCATATATGTGTGTGTGTGTGTGTGTGTGTGTGTGTGTGTGTGTGTATATGTATGTGTGTGTGTGTGTGTGTGTGTATATATATATATATATATATATATATATATATATATGAAATGTACATGTATATAAAGGAGCCCTTTAAGGTATTGGTCCCTACATTTGGGAGTTGGTGAAAAGCAGAGAAAAGAGCATGGACTTTGGACTCAGCTAAGCCCAGATTTGAATCCTGGCTCTTACCTTTCCTGGCTGTGTGACCTGTGACCTTAACCTTTGTGAGCCTCAGTTTCCTCATCTCTGTTATTAGTGTCACAGGGTTGTTGTATTACACGAGATGACGTGGGCAGGGCTGGGCGCACAGCAGGAAAGGCTGCATCTACAGCCCAGGAGAAGGGAAGGATGTGGTCCTTGGCGGCTCCAGGGTGGGCCCTTCCACTTCTGGCATCTTCCCAGCATGGTTGGACCAGCCTGTACCAGCCCCTTCACATTTCACTAGACTCACTCCACGTCAGACTCAAGACTCACAAAGTATGAGATAATGGTCCAGTGTGTGTACCCTGTCATGGAGGAGCTCTTTTCCACACTGACATTCTATGGCATGGCAACTGCTTGTGGGAGATGTTGTAATTAGCGCTTACTGAGTCCCCGGGGGCTCGGCAGGTCTCTTGTCTCACTAATTAGGGTATCTGACTGGTGTTGGCTGCCTTAAGTGCATATTTATCCTTGTCCACAAGCATAATTATTCTTGGCTTTTTCCTGCTCCCAACACATACAAGAAGACAAAAACACATGTTAAAGAAGTCAGGTAGAAATTTTAGGAAATTTAAATTCTTAGAAACTGAAAATTATATTAAGAGCAATGAAGAGTTTTAAAAAAACCTATCTGTGTTCATGTGCATGGCTATTCATAGAGTTATAGTTCTCCCCACCTGTTTCTTACTTTTATCTCTGAAGGTACCATCTGGCACTTTCATGCAAGGGCTTTTGAAAACAGAACTGCCACTGTCACAAGGATTCATATGTAGCACACATAGAGGATAAAAAAAACATTCCACCTTTTCAGCATGCTGACAGTGATGTGCTCTGTGTTTCCTATCCTCCTCCAAGCTGCTTGTCCCCTGGGTTAGGTATTGCTGTGTACCCAGGACTTTGTTCACCTCCTAGACACTCTATAATATGTGGTCCTGAAACAAGAGAGAGGCTCAGACCTGTCTGACCATTCATTTGACCATAGTCATGACTTAAATCCTTAATGTTAATAATGATGATGTCATGCCTGGAGAAGCAGCACACATTAATTACTGAGCATTTAAATAAAGATAATTATTAGGACTGATGCCAAACCTCTTGGGTGAAAGTCTAGGGACTAGTTATTTGTGTCACAGAGCAAAGATGCTGACACTCCAATCAACTGGATTATCTTAACAAAGGAAGTTCAAAATTGCAAACCATTTATAATAAAAATTCTTAGTTTAATCATCACACTTTTAACAGGATTCTAATTAGGCCCAACTGTTCTGGAGGTACAGAGAAAAAGAGGCTTTTTTCAGTAGTACACACGTGTGCTTGTATGGGCCACAGTTAGCACTCTGAAGTGTACTTTTTATGTTTAGGGGAAGGAGGATGGTATTAAACTCCAAATGGACAGTGCTAATGGGAGCGGAGTGACAGTGGCAGACCGTGTTGGTAGCTGAAGCTCTAAAATGAATTGGGTTATTCGTCCCTTAGTTTCAGGCACATTGTAGAACATTGGTTCCCAAGCTGGGGTATGTGCTGGGTCGTTCAGGGGTATGTGAAACATAATCAGTAATGGCAAAAACAAAACAAAACAAAAGAAAAAACAAACAAAAAAAAAAACCCAAACCAAGTAAAAAAATACAAAACATTAGCTGTGGAACAATAAATGTTAAGTATGAATTACCCTTAATGGAGACACTTCAAAATTAGATCACATTAGCGAATAATGATTGGTGAGGGCATGGCTATGAACCCTTCCCCCAGACCACTCTTCTACCAATCATTACGCACAGTTTCAAAACAATCCATTGTGATGTTTCTAGAATTTCCCCAAACTTATAAATACATCTGTAGCCAGACTGTTTGATCAGTTTAGTTATGGACTGAATCAAAGTGTGTTGTCTTTAATCATGATTCTTTTCAAGCAACTTTTTAATGTTTAAATACTTGATCATCATTATCAATATTTATTTGTATTACAAATGTTGTAAAATGAAATTTGTGGTTTGCATTTTTAGTGTAGTAATTTGTTTTCCTAACTACCTCATTTCCACTATTTTGCATTAAGATAGGCACTGAAAAAAAGTGCCAGTATTTAAAAACAGCTGTTTTAAAAACAAGGGGTATGATTTATAGAAATGGGTTTAAAAAGGGTTTAAGTGGAAAAGCTTGGGAACTACTGTTCTAGAACATCACTATCCAATAGAACTTTCTGCAGTGATGGAATTGTTCTAGATCTAATGTAATTATGTCTAATACAGTCGCAAGCAGCTACCTGTGGCCATTGAGCACTTCAGATGTGACTAGAGCTACTCACTAAATTTTAATTTAAATAGAGGTGGCTAGTAACAATATGAAATTCGTCACTGCAGCTCTAAAATCATAAAAAAGACCTTAAAGGCTTTAGTGGCAGAAAGTGAAGTAGACTAATTCCCAAACCAGAGTGAAACATAATAACTTAATGAAACATAAACTGAACCAAAGTTTATATATATATATATAAATATTTATTTTAAACCTAAAATATAGACAGTTTTCTAAAACCAGTGATCTTGGGTACAACTAAAACAAGGCACTGATAAGTCTCTCAGGTCTAGTGGATAGTTTTTACACAAGCTTGGCAGTATTCCCCACAGGGTTAAGATTTGACAAATATCATCAAACCTCTTGTAGTTAAGAAGGCAGATGCATTCTTTTTGTAATGTCGCTTCTAGAAGTTCTTCAGCTGACCAGCGCTACTGAACATGCCATCAGATATACACTGTGCTAACGGCTGAAGGACTTTGTACGTAAACTACTGAAGGAGAGTGTAAACTACATGCACACTAAAGAATACACTGACAGATGACTCTGTTATCTGTTACCTATATTCAGGCTCTCTGGTCACTATTACCTTATACCTGCCAGATTCTGGTCATTGGCATCCAGGAGACCAGACACACCACCAAGTGTGGAAACAGAGCTTGAGCCATAGTTCAGTTCTCAGTGGAGAGCACAGGTGATCCTACGATTCTCCACACCATTGTACCAAATTAAAATTTAAAGCTAGCATAAAGAGAAGCAGGGACATTGACACCACAGCTTTTTTTGTCACAACCTTTTAATGACCTCACACAAAAAAGAGCAAGTTCAAGTTTGGGTAGTGAACTTGGATGAAATCAGGTTTGACATAACTTAACCAGTGGTTCTCAACCTTCCTAGGGCCGCCACCCTTTCATACAGCTCCTCATGGTGTGGTGACCCCCATAACATTATTTTCGTTGCTACTTCATAACTGTAATGTTGCTACTGTTATGAATCGTCATGTAAATATCTGATGTGTTTTCCGATGGTCTTAGGCGACCCCTGTGAAAGGGCCGTTCGACCCCCAAAGGGGTCGCGACCCACAGGTTGAGAGCCGCTGATTAAGCCTAGGTGAAGGTAATAGAGAAGCTTCTGTGGTCTCCTCCTGTCCAGCATGCCAGCAATGATGTGCTCTGTTTCCTGTTCTCCAAGCTGCTTGTCCCCTGGGTTAGGTATTACTGTGTGCCCAGGACCCAGGTTCACCTTCTAGACGTTGTGTAGATGTCTAGGCTCAAACCGGTGTGACCTCTGGGCCACAAGTGCTGTGTTCTATTTAATTCTAGCATAATCAAAGGCGTTATTTCTATCACATTTAGTACCTATATTTGTGAAATGCCTACTATTAAAAATATCTATGATGATTGAGGTCTTAAACACTTACGTATTAATTAAGGTTCATAGCTTAAAAGTAGAAAAAACTGATTTTGCCTATCTTAATGCCAAAGGAAATTCATTGGAAGGATTTTGGAATCTCTTAGGGAATCAAAAGGGAAACAAAAGAGACAAATAGTAAAAACCATAAACCAGGAGCCTGTTCTAAGGCCTTAATAGCCTGAGGGGGACCTTCTTCTAGGGTCCAGCCAGCTTCAAAGACTCCTAGCTCTGCCTCTCAGGCCCAAATGTCACAAGTCTATGGGGAGACATCGATCAGCCCAACTTGGATCAGAAGTTTACCCTCAGACCAGACAGCTATGGCAAGGGCAAGGGTGGATCCAGGTCTCGTGGGGACAAAAACAGTGCAATCTGCAGGGCCCTCTTTGAGAGTGAGACTTAAAGCACTAAATACAATGACTGCAACCTCTGAAGAAACCTAGGTGGAAAAATCACAACTATAAAGTGCCTATGGCCACTCCCAGGAGGGGAAGTGAAAATGAAGAAACATTCAAAGGGAAGAGTCTGTGGTCTTAAATGACTGTGATTGAAATGTCATTCCTTTGCTTATTTTATGAAAACATCTGACCGTGCGAACACATGGTTAGGGCCTCTCCTAAGACTTTGGAAGGAACTCATCCAAGTAAGGGGCACTGAAGCTTAATCATCATAATTTTCATGGAAGGAGTGGTCTCTTTTTTTAAAGATGGGGGCATTTGTGGTAACTGTAGGAAGACGACACTTTCTCAAAGAAGGGAGAAGCTGGGAAGACAAAATGACAGGTAATCACTACACCTTGACCTCTCCAGCAGTCACCTCCTGCAGCCTTAGGTTCCTGAACACTTTTTAATCATCAGTCCTTTTGCCTCAATACTCTAGGTGGTTTCAAATTCTGATAAGCTATGCTGGACTTCAGGGGGGCTGTCCTGGTCTCTTATGCCTAGACCCTCCATCTTTCTAAAGATGCCATCTGGCATTGTCGTGGGTCCTCTCATGTGAGCGGGTTCTTTCTCCCAAGCATGAAGGTGCCTGAGCTTCTTTCAGACCTCTGGGAGTAAGAGAGGAGAGTTGCACAGAGCAGTTAGAAAGAAAATGGGTCAAACTCAATGAAAGTACACTGAAGATTTTGCATTTGATTTTATATAAATTTAACCTCAAACAAAACAAAACAAAACAAAACAAAACTGAAAAAAGAATGGAAGGAGGAGGAAGGGAAGCCAGCAAGCCAAGAAAGGAAGCAGGGAAAAGAGCCAGGGAAATGCTCAAAAGGAATTCAGTGTGGGAGCAAGGCTTTCCCTCTTTCCCTCCCCTGCTATATGGTTGGCCTGTGCATCCGACTCATAACAGATCTTCTACAAGGATGGGGAGGTGGTGAGACTGGGAATGCTGATTCCCTGGAGGTCAGAATGTGTAGCTCAAGGGTATCCAACCTTTTGGCTTCCCTGGGCCACACTAGAAGAAGAATTGTCTTGGGCCACACATAAAATACACTAACACTAATGATAGCTGATAAGCTAAAAAAAAAAAAGTCTGTGCATAATTTTGGTAATGTTTTAAGAAAGTTTACAAATTTGTGTTGGGCTGCATTCAAAGCTGTCAGGGGCTGCAGGCAGCCCATGGGCTGTGGGTTGGACAAGCTTGGTATAGCTAATGCTGACCTCTTGCAGTAGCTTACAGAAAGGTAAATTTCGTTGTTATTTGGAATACTTATTGGATACAATTATTATTTATCCCTCCAAATAAACAAACAAAATACACATATTTTGGGGAGAACATACAGTTTTCCTGATGTAAGTTCTGATTGGTTCTTTGAATTTTACTTTGTTTATTGCATACCTCCTCTACCAGGACTCATGTGAGTCATTTTTATACACTTGGTCTCTTTTGCATTCACAGAATTACCATTCTCATTTTTGCAAATGGGGACACTAAGACCAGAGCAATAAAGTATCGTATAAAGTATATACTTTACAAGAGTCTGAACTTGATCATGTGTTTTGATGCCAAAGCCAAAGTTCTTTTTGTTTCATCATGCTGTCCAGCTTATATTTTTGTACTTGTAAGTTTCTGTGAACAGTTATAAACACTCCTTAAATCAGTACATGTGAGTACATCTTCATAAGCTCAAATGATGTCATTAATGACCAACTTTTTTTCTCTTTTCTCTTAGTGAAGGAAGAGAATAATGGCCCTCTCTTTAGCAGAGGCAGAAGTCTGAAAGAATCCTCTCGCAGGTGAGATTGTTGTTGAGAGTATTTGTTTAACTTACTGATCAAAATTTATTTTACATTTCAATTTGTTGGTTTTTTAAATGCTTTTTCTCTACGAATGGCTTTAGACCAATTTCTGTTTATCTCATATACGTAATAATGAAGAATGCATTTTGAGAGAACTTGCTTTAAATTCAAATCCAGTTAAATAGTAAAGTATAGTTTTTCTCATTTCAACAGAATATATGTCACAAAATAAATTGAACTCTGGCTCTGTGTAATGAATACAAAGATAAGTATAGCATAGTTCCTATCTTTGAGAAGCTGATTTTAACCAGGATATATGACATGTGCATAAAGAAAGATAATACAAAGTACACGTGCTTTACAAATGAGTTTGAGCAAACTGTCAAAGAAATTTAAAGAGGGGATGGATTATATTCAGTTGGGGGGCAAAGACAAGATACCCAGTGATGGTTGGTAAAGGAATATTGCACATGGAGATGGAGATACTGCAGTGAGAGGGAATAGGAGAAGCTAAAGTTGAGGCAGGAAAAATATGGAGTATGTATTAGGAAAGGTAAGTAGTGTAGTGTGCTTTAAAAACAGAGTGTGATTATTAGATACACGGTTTCAAAGTAAAGTTTGGCTCCTATTTTGGAAGGTCTTAAAAAATCCAGATGCAGATTTTACATGTCATTTCATAGGATATGAGAAAATTATTGAAAATTTTGAACAGGAGAATGATATGGTAACAATCACTATCACAGAAAATAATCTAACAGTTGTGCTTAAAGTGAATGGAAGCAGGGAAACCAGAGATTGGTGGGAAGTGATAAGATTCTGAATTGGCTAGTGGTGATGGGAATAAAAGAATGAATGGATGGGCAAGATATTTCAGAGGTAGAATCTACAAGACTGTCGATTGAACATGAGAAAGATGGAGAGAGAAACCACTGAGGTTTCAAGCTGGGGTAACTGCAAGGTGATGCCTTTCAGAGAAGTGCGCATGTCAGGATGGACCTGCCCAATACTGGTTTAGACAGGTTAAGCCTGAGGTCTTTATTGGACTTCGTCTGGTGGCGAAGTACATCTGGCAGTTGAAATTTTAGTCTGTACGTTGGGAAAGAAGTCTGGATATAAATTTAAAAAGCAGTTTCTTCAGCTGCATAACTCAAAGTATGATTTTACAGAGTTAAAATACCTTCTAGACACTAGAAGGAGAAGGGGAATATAAATAAGATTCTAAGAGCTGTGAGTCAAGAGATACACAGTCATGGGGAAAACTAACATGGGTTGGGGCCCTGAAAGACAGGTCATGGCATGGGGGTAATGGCCAACTTAGGGAAGCACTGCAAAATGCTGTAAAGGGAAAGTGAACTCCTAATTGAGGAGTGTCTACAAACCTGTGGTGTACCACGCTGTGCAGTAGCTGAGGTTGCTGAGAAGAAGCCTTTGTTCACTGTACTTTGTCTACCTTTCCTTGCTGTTTGATCATGATGATCTACAGGGCTGCTTCTAAATCTAAAATTCACAATTATAACTTCCTTTCTCACCAAAAAATATTTATTATTTTTTTTAATTTAGGAAGATTTTTTTTCCTACTGGGAACACATCATTAATTGGCTTTACAGAATTTTAACTTTATAATCAACTATTCTGGATAGGAACATGGGTAGAATGTTGGCTACAGTAATTTTCTGAAAGGTTTTCAGAGTTTAAGGAGTTCGCTTTTAAAATGGTCCCTCTCTTCCTGTCAGGGTCCTCAAGGCTTTAGAGGTTCTGATTATATTTGAAGCCAAAACAGGAAAACTTACTGGCTAAGTCAGGATTGACTAGTAAGTGTTCTGTTTCTCTTTGCAACCCACAGTTCAGGATGCACACCAAGGCTCCTTTTATGGTCTGACAATTAAGTTTGTGAACTCATCCTAGAAAAAGTGCTACACACCTCATTGCTAAATATTAATATCACTATGGTCACCTTCAAAGTACTCCCTCTGGGAAGCTATGCACTGACACCAGCGCCTAGTCCACCCTTCAAAGCAATTTTGGAACTCATTTTTCTGGAATGGCCATCAGAGCTGTTGTTGTATGACCCTTCATGTCCTGAATGTCATCAAAATGTCTTCCTTTCAATATTTCCTTTATCTTTGGGTAAAGAAAAAAGTCATTGGGGGCCAGATCAGGTGAGTAGGGAGAGTGTTCCAATACAGTTGTTTGTTTACTGGCTAAAAACTCCCTCACAGACAGTGCTGTGTGAGCTGGCGCATTGTTGTGATGCAAGTGACATGAGTTATTGGTAAAGAGTTCAGGTGATTTTCATCTAACTTTTTCACGCAGCCTTTTCAGCACTTCCAAATAGTAAACCTGGTTGACTATTTGTCCAGTTGGTACAACTTCATAATGAACAGTCCCTCTGATATCAATAAAGTTTAGCAACATCGTTTTGAGTCTTGATTTGGACAGAATATTTTTGGTCGTGGAGAATTGGCTGACTTCCATTGTGCACTTTGACACTTTGTTTCAGGGTCATATTGGTACACCCATGTTTCATCACCAGTGATAACATGACCGAAAACATCGTCTTGCTTCTCCAAAAGGTTATGGCAAACTTCAACTCTCCTTTGCTTTTGTTCATTGGTGAGCTCTTTTGGGACCATTTTTGTACACACCTTTCTTATTCCAAGATTTTCAGTTAAGATTTTTCCTGTTTCTCTATCCATGTTTACTTGGTCTGCTAAGCTTCTCACAGTCAGCCTACGATTTTGATGCATAATTCCATGAATTTTTGCAATGTTTTCACCAATTCTGCTCATTACTGGCCACCCTGACCTCTGTTCATCAGTGACACTCTCTCTCCCCTCAAAAAAACGTTTAATCCATTTGTACACTGCCGTTTTCTTCATGGCATTATCCCCATAAACTTGGAGTAACATGTCCCTGATTTCATTTCTACTCTTGCCAAGTTTAACAAATGTATCATTTGTTTGCTGCTCTAATTCAAGCTCCAACATTTTTGTGACAGCATACAAAAACATACAATAATGAACGCCATGCAGAAGATACCACCACACGTCGGCACAAACACAGCTGTGAGACACAGATATACCAAGGCGATGAAACCTTACTGAGTTGTTTGTACAGTGCTGCCAACATAAGCCCACAGTGGCAAGTTCATGAACTTAATTGACAGACTTTGTAATTCTGGTATCAGGGGAGCAACCAACAGCCCATAGAACTGAATTCATTCCACTAGGGTTCTTTAATGGGGTGCTATTGGCATTTTGTGTGGGACCCTTCCTTGTTGTGCCAGAGAGGGTGAGACTTGAATTTCTCTGGTTCTTGCCCCCTAAATGCTAGTAATACTCCCCATTTATCCTGGCAACTAAAAAACAGCACTATGCATTTCCAGTGAAACCACTCCTGCTGTTTCTAGCTGTGGACACACTTGACAAGGTTATTTGCATTTCCCTAATCCTGTGCTCTTTCCCCTTCTCTCTGCAGTCATCTCTGGCCTTCCCTAGTAATCATTCTTGCTTTCCCTATAAAGTTCTGCACTTGGGTTTTTATTCACACCACTGTGTGATAACTTAATAATTTAAATTCACAACAGTTCCCCCTTCGGTGGAATTTCCATTTTAACAGGCATCAAAGCCAGAAGCAAGGGAAGCTCTCTTAGTAGAATTTCGTTTTAACAGCTTTCTTGAGGTATAAGTGATATACTATAAATGGCAATATTTAAAGTACATGATTTGATGCATTTTTTGATAGGTATACACCCGTGAAATCATCACCACAATCTATATCTATTACCTCCTCCCTGACTGTGGCTTGGAAACTTTTTCAAGGCAGTATGCTGAGGCAGTTGGTAGTTCTCACCTTGTGTCCCAGCTCTCAGAGCTCAGTATCTTACATTGTATGATGTCCAGTGTCTTAACAGTTGGTTTTTTTTTTCATATATTTTTCCAGTTTTTGGTCATTTTAGGTAGGAGGTATATCTATCCCTGTTACTCTATCTTGGTCTGAAGCAGAAGAAAAGTAGTAGAATTTTAAGCTTATGTCAGTATACATGGGAGAGGATCTGAATTGGTATCAGATCCTTCCTGAAGCCACTGATAATTCCTGAATTTCCATAAAAGAGATTCTATAAAAGGGGGCAGCAAAAGGAAGCAGGGGCCTCATTTACTTAGAGTGTATGCTTATTTGGAGTGGCTTGAAACTTTTTTTTTTGGTAGGCACACGTGCACTGTTTTTTTTTTTTTAGCTTTTTGGTATGCGGGTAGTCCTGACTGGGAATCGAACCTAGGCTGCAGCGCTGACAGCACCAGCACCGAAGCCTTAAGCCGCTACACCATCAGGGAACTCCCACATGTGCACTGTTTTTATGTAGTGTCTATATGTATTTATTTGTGGTGGCTCCCTTGGGGTGGGGGTGGGGGCTGTTACTGGAGATCCCAGAGACTGAGGGGTGCTAGAGCCTCCTTCCCTTGGCCTCTGCCTTTGGAAGCCTGCTGTTTTAGGCAAATTCAGCTCACCATTCCAGTTCCAGACTATAACAAAGATAATCCTGAAGCTCAGAAGGACCCCAATTATCAAAAATTCATATATGTCTATTATGCCTTTTACAAAAAGATGAAACCACACTTTTAGAAAACTTTCTTAACAAAGTATGCAAAAAAGGTTGGTTAGAGAATCAGTTTAATAGGAGAGCTCATTTCCCCAAGCACTCCTGCTGTTTGAGGGTAGACTAGCTATGGGGCTTCGACTTGCTTGACTAAGCCAGAGTCTGGGTTGCTGTTGTTGCTTCCTAATGTGTTACTGCTTTGAGATTAGTTTATGCTTTTAACATGTGGTAGCTGGGCCATATGAGGAGACAACCCAAAGCATCTGGAGTGTGAGAATAAAGCCGACCTGGAATAATGGCCAAAATGAATGTTTTTTTCAAGCATCAGCATCTCTTGTATCATCTTTGAAGGGCTCATGGAGAGTTCAGACTCCTGAGCTCTCTACTGTAGACTACTGAATACTGAACTTTAGGGACGAGGTTTAGCGATCTGGTTTTGGTAGCTCTCTAGATAATTATTAGCTAGCTACTAAGATTTAGGAATTCCTGGGCCAGGTGGATTGTTGAGACTCCTGATTTCTCTACCTATAATGTATCTCTGATCCATCAACTTTTCTCTTCCAATACCCCAGTACAGGCCACCACCATCTCTCACTTGGGCTTGCAACACGTTATCTGCCTTCCTCATCTCTGTTCTCAGTACCTGCTGTGGCCTGAATGTTTGTGTCCTCCACAAACTCATATGCTGAAATTCTAACCCCCAAAGGTGATGGTATGAGGAGGTGGGGCCTTTGGGAAGTGCTTTAGTCATGAGGGTGGAGCCTTTGTTAATGGGATGAGTGCTTTATTGAAAGAGGCTACAGAGAGATCATTCACCCTTGCTGTCCTGTGAGTACCTGGTGAGAAGGTGCCGACTCTGAACCAGGAAGAGGATTCCTTACCGGAAGGCAGGAACTTCCCAGCCTCCAGAACTGGGCGCAATGTATTTTCTGTTGCTTATAAGCTACCTACTTTACAGCATTTTGTTGTAGCAGCTCACACGGGTTAAGACAGTTATCTCTCTGCCCCCTCCAGAATCCATTACTCACCCCAAAGCCAAAGTGATCTTTTCCACATGTCCCTTCCGGCTTAAAACCTTTCAGTGCTATCACCCTGCACAGAAAATAAAACTTTTTATATGTCTGGGCAGCCATGCAAGATGTGGCCTTTGCTCACTGATAGATTCAGTATAGAATGGCTCCTGCTCTGCCGTCTTCTCCTTCCCTTCCCTCACCCTACTGTCACTCAGCGTAGCCTGGGAAACTAATAACTTAGCCCGGGAAACAATAACTTGGCTCGGGAGACTGAAACTTGCCCTAGCCCTTACCTTAGCCTGGTATTGGACCAATCAATGGTGACCACATATTCCTCCCTCTGCCTTTTGCCTAGCAACCTGTTTCTCCCTCTGCATTGTGCCTAGCCACCCTTTACCTATATAACTTCACTCCCAATGGTCGGTCGGAGCTGCTGCTCTCCCATTGTGAGGCAGCCCGGCAGCTTTTTCCCACTAAAGCTTGTCACTGTCACCCAGTGTTTCGGCTCATTTCTATCACTTACCTCCCCAGCTTCATCTCAAGTCACTTCACCCGTTCTCACCACACTGGCTAGAGCACCTCAAGCTTTTTCCAGCTTAGGTCCTTTGCACCTTCTTTCCCCTCTTAAACTGCTTTTCACACGTTGCCCACTGTCATCCTTCAGGTCTTAGCTTGAATGACCTCTCAGAGAGGTCTTGATTGATTGCCCAATCTACAGGATACCACCCACCAACGCACAGGTTTTCTTTATCAGAGGACTCTTTCATAGCACTTTCATAAACTATAATTACATGGTTATGTTATTGTCTGTTTTCCCACTAGAATATAAGCTACACAAGGGCAGGGACTTCAGGATTCTTATACACTGACATATTTCTAGTGCTTGGCCCAGTTACTGGTACATGAGAGGTGCTTAATATTTGTTGAATGCTTTCACTGTGTTAATTAACTTCAAGATTTTTTTTTCCAAAAGGTGAAAAAGTCACAAAAAATAAAAAGTTGATATTTTTACTATTTTATACATTTAATAATAACATTTTGAGGTGCTTTGTATATAAATGACATTTTTGTTATATATAGTAATACATTTATCATTACACTTGCATTTATATTAATAATAGCAAAAAAATACTCCAAACATACTAAGTGGCATCAGTTAGATTGATTGATTGAGTGATTTTTGAGACTTAACAGGGGTGGCTCATTCTGTGCTTAGGAAAGTGGAGGTCACTTGTTCCCCCAGGGATACTCCTGGGGATGCTGGAATCAGATGTTAGGACAAAGACCCCTGCCCCTCACACACATAAAGGACACACTGTAAGCTCCACTCCTTTGTTTTCCACAGCAGTGGCTTTCCAACTTTTAAAACGATGACCACATTAAGAACTGCATTTCATATCTCAATCCATCATTCAGATGAGCGGTTACACGTGCTGAAACAAAAGCTTCACCATCTATAACTAACGCTTTCCCATTCTATTTCTTTAAAAAAAATTCTGGGTGCAATCCACTAAATGGATTTCATGGTCCACTAATGGGTCTTGGCCCACACTCTGGGGCTGTCGATTTCCTACTCTGAGAGGTCTTCAACCCCTAAAGCCTGGAAGTTGGCCCCAATTTTCCTGATGAGTTTCTCTCAGCATGTTCTCCTTTCTAGTATACCCTACACCAGACTTATAGTCTCAAAAGTCACTACTTTCTTCAGGTTACTCCATCTGTTCCAATCAGACTTCCTCTGGCCTCCCCCCATCCCACCCACCTCCCTCTGCCCTCGGGGACCTCCAGAGTAGGTGCAAGGAGCCCCAGTCCTGGCAGTTTGTCTGAGATAAGGGTAATATCTCAGATGGCCCACCAGGTTCACACCCAGGGCGCTGCTTTGGGCTGTAAGAACCCTGCCTCAATTAAATTTAAATATAGATAAATTAGAATGTAATGGCATTGATGACACAAAAAATGTATTATGAAACTTTTTTATACATTATGGCATACAAAACATCTTTGTTGTTGATAGTGCAAGCCATAGGAAAACATACTTAAAAATCTTGTAAATGGAGAAAAGTGTTTTGAGCTCGTGGGGTAAACTCGAATGCCATAGTCAGTGGATGGAAATACTCATTTGGATGTATCCTAATGTCACAGCGAAAGGATGAATCATGTTCTTTACCACCTAGCCTGACTTACATTATATAGGCTTTGGGGCGTGTGATTTAATCTAAGTCTATGTAATAATAACAAACTATGACTTGAAGGCGTTGATGCACTCTCATTGTTGCCCTGAGTGCTATACATTATTAGCTTCTGAGAGGAGGGATCTCTGCCTTGTTGTCACAGGACACTAAGTGACGTTCCTCACACAGCTTTCAGAACTGGTGATACTGAGAGAGAGCCACCCACGTGCTCTCAGACTCAATATTCTTCATTACACATTTTGGCACATAATGTGCCAATTTTTCTAGACCACTTTGATAGTCTCATTATTTACTTCCAATTTAGAAAAATAAAAATGTCTAATTAATTTTTGCAGTAATTGTTTTAGGTTACTGTGGGAGTTAGAACTCTGTTAAAAGTGGCAGAAGTCCAACTTAGGTTAAAAGAGGCAACTCATGTAATTCAACATTCATTCAACAGATGTCTATAAATATAAACATAAATATAGATGCAAATGAAGATTGATCTATCTGTCTAATCTGGCACATTCTATTTGCTGGGTTCTGTGTTCATTTTTTGATGTACAACAGTGAGCAAAATCAACAAATTACAAACTGTCCCATAGGAGTGTAGGAATGGTAAGAATGAAGTTGGGATTTAGGCATCTGTAGGACTTTGTTGATTCTGATTGTGGATCAGCTTCATTTTCTCTCACTGATTACAGTGTCCTCCATGGGACAGCAAATTCACTATCTTAAATATACTTTTTGTATCTCCCACCACCACAAAAAGGGTAATACACACTTTCTTGCATCCATTTTTAAAATCCTGGATGGTCTCTGATGACACTGCTGAAAATATATCCACCATAGCCAAGAGGTCGGGGTCTTTAAAAACATGACGGCTTCTGTGTTCGCCATGTGTGGAGGGGAGGCCTAACCTCCAAATAAATGGGGTAAGTAGGCAACTAGTTTACTACCCCATCGTTTTCTAGCACTGTCATCTCCATAATTAAATATTTAAGTCAAAAGTAGAAACAAAAATCACGCTCAGATAGAAAACACTAATTAGAGGACTACAGAGCATTATCTTGTATGGAGCTTTGAAACACCTTGAGGTGTAAAGTTTTAGGCCTAATTATGAGAAGCTGCAAGTCATACAAATGCAGTTATCTTGGGATACCAGGCTTACATAAGGATGATTACTTTTCAAGGGAATAGCAAATAACAGGCCTTTTAACACCTAAGGGATAGAAAACGGACCAGTGATCTCTGATAATGAGATTCAGTCCATAGGTTTCTCTATCTTTAGTGAGCTCTTCATTAGTAGGTAATTCCAAGTACTTGCATGCATTCTAAAGGAGAAAACCCAAATAGATAGCTCAGGAAAATATTCTTTTAGGAAAAGTATCGTGATTCAATTAAGTGTTCTCTAAAGCTGTGGGGGAGAAAAGACTGCCTATTGCTTATGAATGTAAGAAAACACAAATCACTTTTACAGTGCTGGCAGGGTAAGATTTATATAAATTAAATTTGGTTCACCTTGAATAATCCAAGAGGCAAAGAGGTAGTGATAATGCTTAGCTCTAAGTCTAGATCTGCTAGGCCTATCCACAAGGGTGGATTTTTTATCTGAGTTTACACTTATTGACACACTCTACTGATAATTTACCAGTGAAAATTTAAGAGCAGATTTTCTAACTATTGTGCATGGCAAATAGAGGGTTGAACTACTGGAGAAACTGAACTGTTTTATAAACAGAATTAGAGCTGACCAGCTTGGCATCCTTATGAAATAAGAATATGCTGTAGTTAATTGTACATCATTAGCAAAATAGAAGGAAAAAACCCAAAAAGGTCAACCTTATATTTTTCTTTAAGAAGAAGCATTTCTTGGCAGAAAGTAGAAAAGGGAGTTGTAATACTCCTTTCTGCACAGTAGATAAATATGAGACTCTGTAGCCACAGTAGCTGACTTCAAATCCTCACTGTGCCTTCCAGCTGATTCATCTTCCCAGGCTTTGCTCCTAATGGGTGAGGCGGGGCTCACATAGTACCTATCCCACAGGGAAGACAGGTAAGGGCCAAATCAGGTACATGTAAAGTGCTTAATCTGTGTATGGCACTTTGTGAGTCCTTACTACAATCCGGCTCTTTTGTTACTGCTGGTTATCAGTAAGTCAGTCATTAAGCAATCATCTATTCACCACTCTCATAATCCTTGTCAACCTTGGGACAAAGCTGCTTTCCTCTTTTCTACTCTAATAATACTATAGTTTAAAATATTTTTTAATGCTCTTACACAATAATTTGGCATGAAGTACCTTCTGTATTAATTTTCTAATAATTTCATATGAAATAGGTGGTGTAGTTCTATAAGAGGACTGAGTCCTCTGTTATGTAAATGTGCTATATGTGTAAGTATACAAATCCAGAATGGTTAAAATTTCAAGAAAAAGGATTCAAGGCCTTCAACAGCTGTTTGTGTAATAAGCTGTTCTTGATAGTTCTCCAAATTGACTATTAAACAGGTATATTCTCTTGCACACAATTTGCTCATAGTGTATCTTTATTAACAAATATGCATTGCTCAATTATACATTTATAAAAATACAAAAAAACATTTATTGAGCATTGGGGTAGAATCAATATTCACTCCTTTCCTCCCCACTCTCTTCCATCCTTTTATTCTGATCTTCCTCTTCCTTTTTCCTCTTTCCTTCCTCCCTTTATGGATCTATGTGAAAATTTCCCTGGAATATATATTCAGGAGCAGAATTGCTTTGTACATTTTATATATTAATCCACTTGCTGCTTTTAGATGTAAAAACCATCTTCTTCCATTTTGTCAGCTACCTATTAGCTATGTGTGATGCCTTTTAGTGAATAGAAGTTTAATTTTGATGCAATAAAATTAAGGGTTTGATTCTGGTCAAGATGGAGTAAGCATACTTTACCTCACCTTTCCCTCAGAATATAAGTAAAAATCCTGAACAGAATGCATACAGCAGTTGATTGCATGATTTAAAAAAAAAAAATCAATGTTCTCCATACATTTAAACAAGGCTTAGAGTCAACAACAGCTATAAATTTTCCTCTAAAATATGTTTTGACTGAGTCACATGTATTTTTACTGTATTGTCATTCAGTTTTAACTATCTCTTAATTGTTTTTATTATTTTCAGCAGTTTGATTATGATATGTCTGGTGGATAATTCTTTGAATTTATCTTGTTGGGATTCATTGAGTTTCTAGAATCTGTAAGCTTATGTCTTTTGCAAAATTTGGAGAGTTTTCAGTCATTATTCCTTCAAATCTTTTTTATGCCCTACATTTTCTCCTCTCCTAGGACTCTGAAAACATTAATATTAAACCTTTTCATATTGTCACACAGTCTCCTAATACCCTTTCATTTTTTTCTTCCATCTTGATTCTTTATGTTGTTCAGACTGTATGATTTCTATTCATCTATCTTCAGATTCAGTGACTGTTTTCTCTGTTCTCTCCATTCTGTTTTTTGTTTTCTTTGAGCCCATTTAGTGAATTTAAATTTTTTTAGTTATTATGATGCATTTTTCCTTCCAAAATTCCCCTTTAGTCTCTTTCCATATCTTCTATTTCTCTGCTGAGACTTTTTGTCTTTCCATTTGTTTCAAAGAAGCTGACTCTTATTTTATTGGAGTATGGTTATAATGGTTACCTTAAAGTCTTTGATAATCTCAACATATTTTTCATCTCAGTATTGATATCAGTTGTGTTTTTCTTCATAAGATATTGAGATCTCCCTGGGTTTTCAAATGTCAAGTAATTTTGGACTGCATTTAGGATATTTTGAATATTATATTATGTGACTCTGGGTCACATGACCACGAAGAGTTTGTACTGGTCTGTGCCAACCTCTCAGTTATGCTTAGATATCTGAGAATGATTTTCTAACTTTGAATTCTTGGACATAGTGTTGTTTATATTTCACCAGTTCTGCTCTAGTAGTATCTTCATGGGGATTTTTTTTTTTTAGGAAAGCTCAAATTCTAGATTTTGAGATCTAGGTCTATATGACTTCTTATGGAAAAATCATTGTTCTCTAGTGTTCTGCTTGTTTCTTCTATTTTAGTGTATTAAGCTGACTGTCTATTTCATCCTGACAGGTTTTTAGCTCTCCATGAAAACTAAAACTCCATTTTCACATTTCATGTCCATGAGGACTTCTTTCTTATTCTCCTTTTTAAAAAGTTTCTTAAATCAAATAATTTTTTCTAATTTACCATTTTTTTCAGGATCAATGCGTATATGTACTTTTTTATTCTTAGCTGAACTTCAACCTAAGAGATTTTTCTGAAGCTGTTCAATTCTGCCTGTGACATTTAATCTGACATTTTCAGCCTCAAGGAGTTTATCTCTCTTTGATGCAGAGGAAAAAAAAAGAAAAATGACTTGTGCATACTTTGATTTTGGCATTCTCTTTCCCACTTTGCTCATCCCTTTCTCCTTTGTGCTGGTTTCTCTCTAGAGATACAGAATCAGCTCTTTAGAAAAACACTTGACTTTTAGCAACTTAGTTCTATAAATATGAAGTTGATACATGTGCAAATTCAAGATTCTAGAGTTCTTGCTTAGTAATGAACTATGACTGTTTAATCAGACTAGCAATGGATGGTATTATTGAATTTCAAATGAAGGATACAGTTTAGTTTTATGAGTTGGCTTGCTTATCTGGTGAAGCTACAGTGACCATGGTGTTTTTCACTTATGCTGCCAAAAAGTTAATCCTTTTTAGATAACCCTTTTAAACTCTCTAAAATAATACATGTTTTTTGTACAACTGAGTAAATAGCAGTAGATTTAAGTGAGACTTTCTGTAAGTACCTGAAATCATTTTGCTGAACTTTCACATGAAACATACACTATGCCTAAAATGAACATTGCGAGAGCTTGGCAAGATGGCAGCTGGAAAGGAGGTCCCTATAACCTCTCCCAGAAAATACAATTAAAGGGCCAGCCAGGATCCAACATGGGAAACCCTGAATGGCACAGAGACAACTGAGAAATCGACGTATCACAAGAAAACACCTGGAGGTTAGAGGAAGGCGGGGGTGGGGGGGCAAGCGGAAGAGAAGGGAGGAAGCAGAGATGGATCGTCACACAACACCACCGCAGCTAACTAAAGGAAATAGAAAGAAATCAGGAAGCAGCATGACATAGGAGAGTGGCAAGGACAAGTGGGGAGGACAAGTGGCGACAAGAGTGGAAGCCAGAGTGGAGGGAACATGGGGAAACTGTGAGGGAGCTGGACCTAAAAGCAGTGTTAGAGACAAAGTTCTGAAGCTCTAAGTAGCAAGGAAGCCGAGCAAGGCATTGAACTGACCTAGACCAGAGTAAGGCCCCAGATACACCATCGGGGATGCCAGCGCCCTCATGCATCCCCTCCCTCTACTTGTGGTGCACCAGGCATCCTCCTGGCTCTCAAGCATGTGCGCAGACCCCTCATGTGCCCCCCTCTCAGGTTGTGGCACTTGCAGGCGGTAGCTGCACCCTTGTGGTTTGCTGAGTACACATGATCCCCTTACACAGCATCCCTCTTGGCTTGGGCCTCATGGCTGCAAATGTTGTCTGGAGCTGTTGCTATGGAAACGAATCGCTGAAACATAGTCGAGGGTAAAACGCTGGAGAAGGGACAAAGGCAGATAGGATGGCATTCACCCCGGCCAACATGAACAGCCTCACCCTGCATTCCGTCGGCCTCCTTTGTCTCCCCCAGCATCACCAATGAAATGCAGGAAGGGAAGTGGCCTCAGCTTGTATTTTTTTTTTTCTTTTTGCTTTTTGGTATGTGGGTAGTTCCCTGACCAGGAATTGAACCCAGACCGCAGCACTGACAGCGCCAGTGCCGAAGCCTTAGCCACTACACCATCAGGGAACTCCCTCAGCTTGTATTTTGGTGGCTTCCCCTTTGACCCTCAGCTTCTCCAACAAACTGCAGGAAGCAGAGAGACCAAGGATAGCATACCCAGACTCAAAAAACTGTTGGAGACCAGAGATATAGCCTAAACACCTCTCCTCTCTCCCAAAACTTGACTCTAGCACCACCTAGTGTCTGCTCTACAGCAAGACACAACAAAAATACTGAGAGAAATAAAGTGATCTCCTAGGATCTGCTGGAAATAAAGCCCTCATGCTAAAGAAGAACACAACAGACAATATGAATATGTTAGGATTGAAAGCTGCTCAGAAAGAAGATGAAAAATCTTCAGAAAAGGATCTTATAGATCTAGAAATTTATGAACTGACAGAAAATATAAGGTAGCCATTTCTAAAGCTCTCAGAAAAATGAAAACATACTGGCACAACACCATAGCTGAGATGAATGATCTCAGAAAGGAAATCCATGAACAAAAGGAACATTTTAACGAAGACATTCAAACTATAAGGAAGAACGAGATGGAAATTCGAGAGATAAATAATATAATAAAAGAAATGAGAAATGAAATACCTGCAATAGGAAACAGGGCCAACCAGATGGAGGAAATAATTAGTGATATTGAAGATCAGAACATGGAAACATCTCAGAAAGAGGAAGATAGGGAATATAGAACCAAAAGGATTGAAAGAACTCTGCAAGAACTATCTGACTCCATGAGACAAAACAACATCAGGATAATAGGATTGGAAGAAGGAGCAGAACACTCTACAGAATGCATACTCAAACAAATAGTAGATGAGAAATTTCCAAACCTATGGAAAGATCTGGAACCCCAAGTTCAAGAAGAAAAAAAGTCCCCTAGATACCTGGACCCTAGCAGATCTTCTTCATGACATATTATATTGAAGATGTAAAAAAAACAAAGACAAGGAGACGATTCTCAAGGCAGTCAGGGAAAAAAGAACTATAACCTTTAGAGGAAAACCCATCAGGCTATCATCAGACTTCTCAGCAGAAACTCTACAAGCCAGGAGGGAGTGGAATCAAACATTAAAACTTCAAAAGAGAGAAACTTCCAGTCAAGAATAAATTATCCAGCAAAATTATCCTTCAGATATGAAGGAGGAATACAGACCTTTTCAGGCACACAGAAGCTGAGGGAATTTGCCAGCATGAGACTGGCATTTCAAGGAATACTTAAGGAGGCTCTTCGACCTGAAACAAAATGTCAGAATAAATGGAATAGAGTTGGGACAACAACAACAAAAAGAAACAAACAAAAAATACATTAAAAAAAGGAAGGAATGGTTATAGGAAATCCTCCTATAACAATCATCAATCTAAATGTTAATGGACTGAACTCACCAATAAAAATACAGAGAGTAGCAGACTGGACTAAAAACAAAGCCCATCCATATGCTCCAAGAGACATACCTCAGCCATAAGGACAAACACAGACTCAGAGTGAAACAATATTGGGAAACAATACTCCAAGCAAATAATAACCAGAGAAAAGCAGGAGTTGCCATACTGATATCTGATAAAACAAACTTCAGGTTAAAAAAAGATAACAACAGACAAAGATGGACATTACATAGTGATAAAAGGCACAATACAACAACAAGAAGACATGACACTAATTAATATATATGCTCCCTGTCAGGAAGTACCAAAATATGCAAAGCAACTACTAACAGATCTGAAAGGAGAAACTGACAAAAGCACAATCATTGTAGGAGACCTAAACACCCCCTTAACAGCCATGGACAGATCATCCAAACAGAAAATAAATAAGGGAATATCAGCTCTAAATGACACATTACAGCAACTGGACATAACTGACACATACAGGACATTTCATCCAGCAAAAAAAGACGATAACTTCTTTTTTAGTGACCATGGAACATTCTCAAGGATAGACCATATGCTGGGACACAAAAGTAGCCTCAGCAAATTCAAGAAGATAGAAATAATATCAAGTGTGTTTTCAGACCACAAAGCTCTGAAATGGAGATCAACTATAAAAGAAAAGCAGAAAAAATGCTACATATACATGGAAATTAAACAACATCTTATTTTAAAATGACTGGATCAAAGAAAAAAATAAAAGAAGAGATTAAAAATACATAGAAAACAATGACAATGAAAATACAACCTATCAAAATTATTGGGACTCACTCAGTGAAAGCAGTAATAAGAAGGAAATTCATATCAGTACAGGCCTATCTTAAGAAACAAGAAAAATCACAAGTAAACATTCTAACATCCCATCTTAAAGAATTAGAAAAAGAAGAAGAGAAAACACGCAAAGTCAGCAGAAGGAAAGAAATAATAAAAATTAAAGCAGAGCTAAACAAAATTGAGAACAGAAAGACAATAGCAAAATTAATGCTACAAGAGCTGGTTTTTTGAGAAAGTCAATAAAATTGACAAAGCCCTGGCTAGACTATACAAACTGCAAAAGGAAAGGACACAAATATCCAAAATTAGCAATGAAATGGGAGAAATTCCCACTGAGATCACAGAAATATAAAGGATTATAAGAAAATATTCTGAAGGGCTTTATGCCACTAAATTTAACAACCTAGAAGAAATGGACAAGATCCTAGAAACCTATAGCCTACCTAGACTGAATAAAGAAGAACTGGATAATCTAAATAGACCAATATATAGTAAAGAAATTGAAATGACTATCCACAACCTCCCTAGAGGCAAAAGCCCCAGACCAGATGCTTTCACCAATGAATTTTATCAAGCATTCAAAGAAGAATTAACGCCTATCCTGCTCAGACTCTTCCAAAAAATTGAAGATGAGGCAATACTTCCTAACTCATTCTATGAGGCCAACGTTACCCTAATACCAAAGCCTGGTAAAGAGAACACAAAAAGGAAAACTATAAACCAATATCTCTGATGAACACAGATGCAAAAATCCTAAACAAAATATTAGCAAATATAATACAACAATGCATCAAAAAGATCGTACATCACGATCAAGTCAGATTCATCCCAGGAACACAAGGATGGTTCAACATACGAAAATTAATCAATGTGATACACCACATAAACAAAATAAAGATAAAGACCATATGGTCATCTCAATTGATGCAGAAAAAGCATTAGACAAGATACAACATCCATTTATGATAAAAACACTGAATAAATGTGTATAGAAGGAAAGTATCTCAACATAATAAAGCCCATATATGATAAACTCTCAGCTAATATCATACTGAATGGGGAAAAGCTGAAGCCTATTCCCCTAAAATCACAAACAAGACAGGAATGCTCCCTGTCACCACTGCTATTCAATATAGTACTAGAAGTTCAAGCCAGAGCAATCAGGCAAGAGAAAGCAAAAAAAATTGTCCAAATTGGGAGAAAAGAGGTCAAATTGTTACTATTTGCAGATGACATGATCCTTTATATAGAAAATTCCAAAGACTTCATCAGGAAACTATTACAAATAATAAACAAATACAGTAAAGTCACAGGATACAAAATCAGTGTACAAAAATCAACAGCATTCTTGTATACAAACAACAAATCTTCAGAAAAAGAAATGAGAGAGTCAATACCGTTTGCTATCCCAACAAAAATAATGAAATACCTGGGAATTAACTTACAAAGGTCAGGACAGACTTACACATGGAAAACTATAAGACAATTTTGAAAGAAATTGAAGCAGACACAAGGAAATGGAAAGATATTCTGTTGTTCATGGATAGGAAGACTTAACATTGTTAAAATGGCCATATTACCCAAAGCAATTTACAGATTTAATGCAATTCCCATCAAAATCCCACAATCATACTTTCATGAAATAGATAAAGAAATTATCTATGGAACCACAAAAGACCTCGAATTGCCAAAGCAATATTACATTAAAAGAATAAGGCTGGTGATATCACACTCCCCGATTTCAATTTATACTACAAAGCATCAATAATCAAGACAGCTTGGAATTGGAAGAAAAACAAACACACAGACCAATGGAATATTATAGAAAACTCAGAAATAAATCCACAAATTTATGGACAAACAATTTTTGATAAAGAGGCAGAAAATATGCAGTGGGGAAAAGACAGCCTCTTCAGTAGATGGTGCTGGGAAACTGGAAAAACACATGCAAAAGAATGAATCTGAGCTGTGAATTCTCACCATACACTAAAATTAACTCAAAATGGATTGAAGACTTCCATATAAGACCTGAAACAATAAACTGTATAGAAGAAAACATTGGTACTAAACTTATTGAGACCTAGGGCTCAAGGAAGACTTCATGAACCTGACCTCAAAGGCAAGGGAAGTAAAAGCAAAAATAAATTTATGGGGCTATATCAAAGTAAAAAGCTTCTGCACAGCAAAAGAAACCATCAACAAAGCAAAAAGACAGCCAACTGAATGGAAGAAAATATTTGCAAACAACGCATCTGATAAGGGTCTAATATCTAAAACATATAAAGAACTAATATGACTTAACAACCAAAAACCCCAATTAAAAAGTGGGCAGAGGGCCTAAACAGACACTTCTCCCATGAAGAAATACAAATGGCCAGCAGACGTATGAAAAAATGCTCATCCTCATTAGCTATCAGGGAAATGCAAATCAAAACCACAATGAGATACCACCTCACACCTGTGAGAATGGCTGTTATCAACAAGACAAGGAACAACAAGTGCTGGAGAGGATGTGGAGAAAAAGGAACTCTGGTACACTGCTGGTGGGAGTGCAAACTGGTACAACCACTGTGGAAGACGGTGTGGAGGTTCCTCAGAAAATTGGGAATGGAGTTACCATATGACCCAGCAATCCCCCTTCTGGGGACCTACCCAAAGAACTTGAAAACCTTAGTCCGCAAAGTGCATCGCACCTAGTGTTCATCGCAGCGCTGTTCACAGTGGCCAAAACATGGAAACAACCAAAGTGCCCTGTGACAGATGACTGGGTAAAGAAGCTGTGGTACATATACACAATGGAATATTACTCAGCTATAAGGAAAGATGAAATACTGCCATCTGTGACAAAATGGATGGACCTAGAGATCATCATGCTAAGTGAAATAAGCCAGACAGAAAAAAACAAGAACTATATGACTTCATTCATATGAGGAATATAAAACTGAAAGCAACAAAGAAAAATCAAACAAACAAATTCATGGACACAATCAATAGTTTAAGGGTTATTTGGGAGTTAGGGGAGAGAGGGTGGGAGAAGAGGGAGTGGGAGCCAAATATAATGTGATGGAAAGAGAACTCACACTGGATGGTGAACATATAATGCAACAAATTGACGATGCTCTGTAGAATTGTACACCTGGAACCTATTAACTCTTGCTAACCAACGTAACCCTAATTAGTCTAATAATAAAAATATTTTTATATATAAAAAAAGAAACAGGATTAACACTTTTGGCTGAATGCAAACATAATTTAGTCCATTGATTTACAACTTCCAATTTTCTAATTTTCTACTAAAAATATTCATTGAACATTTATAATAATAAAACATGTGTACTGTTAAATAAAATGAACATTGTAACATAATTTTATAATATTATCTAACATAAACTATGCACTGGTTCTTTAACTCTCTTCAATTGCCATAGAGAAGATTTTAGAAAATATTATCTGCAAGAATAAAGAAAAGCTGTTACTTTAAAGATGAATGGAGTTTGTATCATCCATTTCAGGGCTAGCCATATTCATTTACCTGAAAATGCTAGTGTGAGCATTTTTAGATACTTTGATGACACTGTTACATAATAGTAGAGTCCTATGAAGAAATAGGGTAATGTGGGATAATTAAGGCTGTTTAAGGGGATGTAACTGGGATGAACGAACTGGGGTGACCATTTGTGTGTGTATGTGCGTGTGTACCTGCACACATGCAAAGTCAGGGGAGGGAGGTGAGGGTTGGAACTCAGCACAGTTCATAGCACTGTGCAGATAAAGAATTTTATACCTGTTTAAAACTAATTTAGGAATTAAGAAAAGCAAATTGACTTTCCACGTTAATGGCAGTTCCAATCTTGTAAGGGACAGAAAGATACTTTAATATAAAATGCTAAACCAGTAATTTAAGGCACTACAGAATAATATTAATAGTTAGCACCTTTTGCTAGTTATAAAAACATTGCATGTATTTTCTTTTTTTTTTGTTTGTTTTGTTTTTTTTTTTTTTTTGCTTTTTTTTGGTATGTGGGTAGCTCCCTGGCCGGGAATTGAACCCAGGCCGCAGCACTGACAGCGCCAGCGCCGAAGCCTTAAGCCACTACACCACCAGGGAACTCCCTGCATGTATTTTCTTAATTTAATCCTCACAGAAACTCTATGGGATTGGTGCAATTATTGTTGGTATTTTAAAATTAGGAAATTGAGGCTTGGGTCAACCAGTCACATAACCACTTGAGTGGCACGGCCAGGTTTGGAACTTAGGTCTCATCATACTCTGTAATTGCTTAGCCTCTCAGTTTGCTTCCTTGTGTAGCAGAGTTGAAATGGGTCACGGTGAGATGAAGAGTACAGAAAGGCAAAGGATGGGACATAGGACTGATTCTGAAAAATAGTAGTGACGCTATTGAAAAAAATCAGAAGAGTATTATAGCAAGCGATGAATCAAAACACCATTTTAAAAATCTCTTTTCATATATGAATTGTTTTTTCTTTATAAGATCCATTAAAAATGCACAATGACAGAACAATCATGTTTCAAAACTAGAGTGGAAAGTCCTTTCAATAGAAATATTGGAGCTTTGTGAGGGACAGGCACAATGCTTTAGATACAAAAAGTGCTTCTTTAAATGACAGTAGGTAGAATTTTATTTCTGAAGGCAGAAAAGTATACTAAAGAATTATGCCATATCTCCTCTAGATGAGTGGATAAGCCAGTGAGATTAAATCACCCCTTCTCTTAACAAGCATCCCGGTTATGTGAAAATGTTTACTTTCAGAGTCATAAACTGCTGCAATGGGACCATTGGTTTTTCTTTGTTCCTTACAATTAAATTCTCAATATCATGTTTAATACTAATTTTTTCCTGACAGGTACCACCAAGAAGAGAGCAGCGCACCATCCGAGGACTCAACTTTCTGTTCTCCTTCAGACCTCAAAAAGCACTCCCTTCATGGCCAAAGGGCCTTTCGACTCTTACCTACCCCCTCTAGGAGGAGCCGTCAGTCCCTATCAGTCACTGGCAAGCCTGTCAACGTGCCATCTTGCACAACAAACACAGAGGTACCTGAGGGACTTCCAGATCACAAAGACTCTTTAACTGAAATCCCTTTCAAGTGCGATTGGACCGGAAATGAGTTTTATTTAGGAAATTCCTCGCGGGTCTCTGTTTTACAGAGCAACCCAAACCTAGAGAAAAAGGAGTCAGAACTTCATTTGTACATTATTTCCACAACCTCATCAATATTTCTGCTCTTAAAAAGTGCATGGAACAATCATATTATAGTAAGTGTCCTCATCAGTTTACCTTGACTTGAGTATTATTTTTTTAGAGTAGCGTTCCCTGCTCTACCTCCCCATTTTGGAAATTTAGCTTTGGAATTTAATAATATTGTGAAAATAAAACACACTGGACAAAAAGGAAATTACCTTATTCGGGCTGTTACAATAGGGAAAATGCTTATTAATGAGGAGTGTATTAAAGAAAAGGAGATGGACCTTAGTTTAGAGGCAGATAAATGAGGGAGTCATCAGTGAGTCTGATGAGAATCATGAGGAAGGATGGAGACATGTCTTATTTTGGATATTTTATTATCTTTTAACATAAGAATATTAAGAAATATGAAAGGCTCTTTTCACTAAAAAGAAGCTAGGAAGCAGGGGGTTTTATAAATGGCTAAAAATGGTGAAAGATTACAAGACAACTCTAATTTTTTTTCTCATAGCACAGTTGGAATGTTTAATGTTTAAATTAAATGTTAATATTTAAACTTTCTAAATTTTTAAACAACTTTCTCAAATTAAGGCTGTAAATGAATTATAAATAAAGGGAAAACCCTGGTCTATTAAAAGAAGGCTTCATGTTGTAATAGAAAAACCAAAACTTAATTGGCTTTTAAAAAAAAATCTGTCTAAATATTTCAGAATAACTGTTCTACTTCCCTGAGCTGCCTAACTTAGTTTTAAATACTATTTCTTAATTTTGCAGCAGGGGCATGATTGGGGCAAGTCACACAGGCCAACTCAGTCCTTCTGATAATAAAAACAATGACAATAACCAACATGTATTGTTATCCAGTGGGGACGGTTCTGATGCTTTCTGTATATTAACTCATTTAATCTGCACAACCCTATGAGGTAGAACTGTTCTTATTTTATAGGTGAGGAAATAACTAAATGCACAACGAGTCTAGAGCTGGGAGTTAAACCCAGATAACCTGATTTTTTCCCTATGATCAATGAAACAAATGTGGGTAGAGGGGGGTTATCTTTATGAGGTGGTAGATACTATCATTAAAAATAATGTTCTATACCTTGAAAGATAGAAAATGAGTAAGCAAGAATTTCATACACATGACCAATCAGGTTAGCATTCACTTTTGTAAGAATAAGATATTAATTCAATATAAACACATAAAAGTTGTGACTTTTTGTGACATTGCTGAATTCTTTTATCTGTGGTCTCATTTGGTTAATCTTAATGATGTCTTTATAAGTTTTAGGAAATTGGGAAAAAAAATCATCTCCTCAATCAGTCAGACTTATTTTGGTTAACTGATCTCTTGTGCTTTGAGATCTAGAATGATCTTTCATGTTGAGGAAGGAATGTGCTCCTGGGGAAAGGCTTCTTATCTCTTTGTATATTTTTAGTTTAAATTAACTTAAGCCATCCAATAAGAAGTTAACACTCATTTGGATTTTAAGGGTTTTTAAAAAGTTGAGTCTTCTTCAGTAACCCATTTTATTTGTAACTTTCACCAAAAATAATTACATCTGGGTTATTTAGCATCTCAGATTCTACCAAGATGAAATGTGGCAATTCTTTGTCCTTTATATGTTGTAAAGATAGCTACTAGAAAGCTAAAGAATTAAGGGATACCCTCTATTCCCCAGATTAAAATTCTGGATTTAAGGCAAGTATAAACATTTGGAAAGGAAAAACATGGCAGCTTTTTTTTTTTTTAACTTAGAGCAATGACAAAGTAGTAAGAAAAAGCACATACTTCCCCCACCACCATACACTTGCCTACCACCCTACTCTGTTATTAAGGAATAAGGAAGGGATAAGCTTGTTTGGTTGTAAATCAGCAACACTTCAGAAATTCCTTCTGACATGTCTGTTAATCTTCAATATAAATAAAAGATTATTTAGAGAACTGCTGAATACTACACGGCCATTTGGTCTGAGGACCCAGAATGAATGGGAAATGGAAACACTAAAGATTTGAGAAAAAAAATAACATCATTAATGAGGAATATTTAAATTATTGTATATTTGTACAATGGGAAACTAGGAAATCATTACAAAGATTGAAGTAAATATTTGTGCATAGACACAAAAAACTGTCTACCGTGTATTAAGTGGAAAAGTATCAGATTAACATGTGTGACATAATTTAGCTAGTATTAAATATATATTATTAAATATCTAATATATTATAACAATGTACATATTAGATGTATTACATATATTAGATATTTAATAACATATACTTAATACTAGCTAAATATAAAACAAACTGGATAATAGTAAGTACTTTTGAATAGTGGGTGAAGGGGTAGGTAGAGACAGGGAACTTTTACTTTTTACTTTATATATTTGATTTTTAAATATAATTTTATTTTACAATGAGCAAACATGTTTAAAACATTTAAACAACTATATAAGGAAAAATTCCTTCCTTGTGTCTTATCAAACAAATCAGGTACTACAGAAGGAATTAAATAATAGATATACAATACTGGCTAAAAGTAGGGAGAATTGATTTTCAATAAACATAAATTCTAACTATTCCCACTTCTTTCCTCTTTCAGAAAGCTACTCTTTTACAAGATCCCCTGTATGTTAGTGAGCTCAGTCCTGCTATAGGAGGCCAAAAGCCATACAGGTAAGGAGTGATACAACTGAGTTCCATGAGGGACTGTTCTCTCCTCTATGCCTCTCCTAGCTCTTGTGTGTTGCTGACCATCACCTTTATACCTCTAACTCAACTCTCTGCCTTGAATTTTAGGTCTGCAAACACAAGTACCCCATGGATATTACCTCTTATAAGTCTCACAGGAACCTAAAATCAGCATATTCAAGACAGAACTGAGCATTTTCCTTCTGGCACCTGACCTTCCTCTTGTTTTTCCTAACATAGGGCATGATGTCATTATCCCCCGATTAAGCCAGACTCCTGCATGTCACCTTGTCACCTTTACCTTCTCTTGGCTCTTCACCATCCCTCATATCCAGTCAATCACCACGTGATTTATTGTGTTTCTTTAATATACCTGGATAACATTTATGTCTTTCCACTACCACATGATCAGGTCCAGTTATCTCTGTTCTGGGCTCCTACAGTACTTTCCCAGCCTTCACTCTTGGCCTCCTCTAGTCCATACCATATTACAACCGAGGACTCTTTCAGAAGCACCAATCTGAGGATCTAACTCCTCCCTTAATGCCTTTGAATGCTCCCCATTGCCCTTAGGAGAGGCTTCTAAACTCTATAGCACCTTACACAGATCATGCTCATTTTTTTCCATCTTTCTCTTCATTTTTTCCATCTTCAATTATTGTGTCCTCCCCTCTTCTGCCTTAAGCTCCTGACCCAAGTGAGCTCACAGTTCTCAGAAAGCTCTGTTTGTGTTTCCTCTGAGCCCTAACATGATGGCCCCTATTCTGGAACTGCACTCTCTATCTGCTCTTCACGAATAACTTCAACTCATTGAGTCTTAGCTTACTATTGCTTTTTTAAAAAAATCATTTCTCAAAATTAATTTAAGATGGGCCCTTCTATAATATCCTGTGCTTGCACACCTTGTAGCACTTACCAGTCTATATTATGATTGCTTGTTTGATTATGTGCTGCCCAATCATGCAGTGTGCTCCTGGAGGGCAAGGACTGCACCTTCATCACTGGTACGTGGTAGGCTATCAATAAGCCTTTATAGAATGAATATGAATGAATGAATGAATGGATGAGAGAGAGAGATAAGATAGAGGCTGGAACCAGATCATAAAGGGCCTTATATTTGAAACTAAGGAGTTGGATTTTATCCAGATATCATAGTTCTGTTAAGTTCTTGTCCCAGTCAGCCTCATGTTATAGTAGTAACTTGTGATGTGACTGTTTCTTCCAGTAGACTCTGAGCCTCTAGAAGGCAAAAATGTTTTATTAACTTTTGTACTTTATTTTTACTTAAAACAGTGTTTTGCACATAGAAAGCACTCAGTGAATTGATGGCATCAACACTTTTGATATTAAGTAAATCATGGCTAAGTTTTGAGAGATTTACAATAGGCATATATATTGAGGGTCATGTAAATGACCTAAGAGTAAGTTAATTTTAAATGATTCATATCCAGTCTCCACTAAAAGAACCAACGTTTCTTGGGGGAATGACTGATTCTAAGATCCGGGGAAGGAAATATAAAAAATGAGTCTGAAACAGCTTGTGCCAGAATGCAAAGAGTAATAGGGCCCTAACAAAAGTAAACACAGGAGCTTGAATGAAGGGGCTCCTAACAGCCAAAGATAGGACAATTTGAGTATCAGAAAAAATAATGGATGAGATGGATGAAACACAATGAATATACAAAAATTCAGAAGGATATAATGATGCATCATTGAGAGAAAGTCCTCCCTGCACCCCCCACACAGAAAGAAATAAAAAGACATTGAACTCCATTAGAAGTATGAGTAAATAGGGCACCAAATCCTTACTCTGCCAATCAGCAAACAAATGGCAAGGATTAAGCATTTATCTTGCCTTTCTTGCATGAACTGTAATCAGTTCAGGGTGACCAAGTAGCCCAAGGTGATGAGGAAAGACTCCACTTTACAGATTCCAACTAATAAGCATAGAAGGTTTTACATAAATAGAAAATTACCATTTTTGTAACTCCTAATGAAATATTAGACTCATGCAACAATCCTCAGTGGATGAAACTATCAGATCGAAAGGTGAAGTGGAACTTCAGATGGAGGGATTATTTTGTAAATGACTAAACCCATCAATCAGTCTTAGCATCATTTACTTGGGACAACCAGACTTTTGTGCCTTATTATTTGATGTAATATGAAACATACAGCACCACTTATGAAGTATCTTTGATGAAACAGTTAAACCTGACTCTGACTTTAAGGTGTGGGTATGTCAGCTTTAAAAAGGAATGAAATTCTGACCCATGTGACAACATGCATGAACCTCCAAGTAATCATGCTAAGTGAAATAAGCCAGACACAAATGGACAAATATTGAATGATTCCACTTATACAAACCACCTAGAATAGGCAAGTTCATAGGAACAGAAAGTAGAATAGAAGTTATCAGAGGGTAGGGGAGAGGGGAATGGGAATTATTGTTTGATAGGTATACAGTTTCTGTTTAGGAAGATGAAAAAGTTCTGGAAATGGATAGTAGTGATAGTTGCACAACATTGTGAATGCGCTTAATGCCATTGAATTGTATGCCTACAAATAAGTACAGTGATAAATCTTATGTTTGGAATATTTTATCTCATTTTTAAAAAGGTTGGTGTGCACGTGTGTGTGTGTGTCTGTGTAAGAGAATAGATGAAAAAAGGTTATTAAAATGTTGAAAATTATTGCAGCTAGGTGATGGGTATGTGGCGTTTCTTATGCAAATTTCATTTTTGTGTATGTTTGAAAATTTCCATAGTAAAAGTTTTTAAAAGACTTAAGAAACGTAACAAGCAAATACTACAAGTATTTAGATCTTGATTTTAACAAACCGAATATAAAAAGACATTTTTAAGGCAATATAGGACATTTGAATATAGACTGATTATTAGACCATACTAGAGAAATACTGGTAGTTTTGTTGGGTGTGAAAATGATGATTTTGTAAGAAAATGTTTGTTTTGAGATGTCCTGAGGTACGTAGAGGTTAAATAAAAATGTGATTTTTTTTTAAATATAGTAATTTCTACATCTTTTCATATGTTACTCTAAAAAAATATCAGTTTTAATTTGGGTGTTTATGTGAGGTGATTTTTAAGCTAATTCTATAATAAACTAGGCTCTGACTTTGTGTATGTGTGACTTAAACTTTATTCCTAAAGGCAAGAAGGAGAGTTCTGCCACTATCTTAACTCAGGAAAAGAACATTTCTTGCAAAGTTAATTCCACACATTAAAATGAAGTGATTTAAAATGCACTCTGAGGGATAAAGTATATGCACAAGATACCAAGAAATGGTCTTTGCTTACAAGGCACATTTAGTGTAAAAGGTGTAAATATGATTTGGTTTTCAAATTAGAGCTCTGTCACAAATGTGAGTTCTGTAACCTGACCATTGTGAACATATACACGGTGCTTCTGAGATAATGTATGAAAAGTCTTTTCCAGGTATAAAGCCTTATACAAATAATGTTATTTATATTAAATGTCTGGGGAAATGAAATAATATTTAGGAAAATATTGGGAATAATATTTAATAATAAATAATGCTTAGGAAAAATAGAATTTATCATTAGGTCAAGAATCCTTCTTGCCACATTATTTAGGCAAATTTATGTTTTTTAGCTGATGAAAATATAGACTATCTGTTAATATGAATATAAATTTTCCCCTTATTTCTCAGTTGGATAATGGAGTTTTCTTTAATTTAAATTTTAAATTGGTCAAAGGAATTTGTCATCTTTGTAAAAACAAATATTCTCTCAGTGTTCAAAGAAGATGTGACCATACATAACTTCTCTGTAGAAATATAGACTCCTGAAACTAACATGAATTTATGATCTGGATGATGTCTCAATTTATACATGAATTGATTTTTAGTATGAAGAGGTTACTGTGCTTTTTCTTATGAAATTCACTTCAGCCTTGTGAAAAAAATTCCATATTACAATGTATTATGAAAGGTGCTAAAGGATAAAAACAGTTTGTGTCTAAGGATCTTAGCAAATTGCTGACTGCTATTGAGAAAAACTGGAAAACCAATTTCAAAATAATTCTGCTGATATTGTATTTTTTCTGAGCTTTTGTTTTTCTAAGCTCATTTGTGAAAACTACATTTCTGCTGTTTTTGGAGTTCTCAGAGAGTTGAGCGATCTTATATTTTAAATGAAATGTGATAGTAAATAGAAGTGGATGTATAGAAAGCAGGCTCTCAAAGCTCATTCCTGCTTTATTTAGATAGCATTTATTAAACACTGCAAGCTAAGCATATGTAGTAACTGAAGTATCAACAGAGCACAATGGGATAGGTACTAGCATTATCCCCATCATACAGATGAGGAAACTGAGGTAGACAAAGACTAGATAACCTGCCTATGTTTGTTACCCAGCTGAGTAGGGGCAGATCTAGGATTCCAATTAGCCCATCTGATCCTGCCCCACCCCCGCTATGCTCATAATCATGTTCTTCTACTTCTATGATTGCTGTCACTGAATTTTAAATGATTATTTCTCTTCCCATGTCTCCACCAGAAAAAACATGAGTTTTCAGGAAGTCTTAATTTTTGTCTTAATAAGAGAGGCTCACTGATTGGATAAGGGAGAACATCTTCGTTTTCTTTCTTTAAATACAGGCGGAGGTAGTGGGCAAGAACCAAGCTTCATGTAGTGTATAGGGACGAATGGCTGGTATCAGTGTTTATGGAATAAGTGGTTAAAAATATTTTTAATTCAACTCAGAAATTCTAGGAAGTTTCCATCAACCTACACAGAACATGAGACATCTGTCTTACCATTTACTTTACACCCTGCTTTTCTGAATCACTAGTTGTGTGAGCCTGGACAGTTCACTTACCTCTCTGACATCCTATAAATGCAGTAGCAATTCCTGGCTCAGCCCCGTGGTGGGACTGAATGCGCTGGTGCGTGGACAATACCCAGGCCAAAGCCTGCCATTGGGTAAGTGCAAGTTGCAATTACCAGGCAACTTGGGAGAAACAATATTTAACCCAATAAGGTTTTTTCAAGTTCCTGAAAATAAGCCAAGAATCCAGTACAAGTACAGAAATAACTCCAATGGGGTAAAATAGGATTAGGTGATATGAGAAGTGGAGAAAAGTGCTATGGGAGAGGGTCCCATTCATTGGTGGAGTTAGTGAAAGGTCTAACTAGAAGGCGGTATTCATTTCAGCTAAGCCAGCTTTTCCTGAAGTGTGCACTGCACAGGGGGCAGTGATGGGAGATGATTTCATGTGGTACTCTGACATGTCATGAAATAATTTTGAATTCCATGGTGAAAAAGTGATTCCTTTTTTTACTGTTGTGTGATCTCACCCGGGAGAAGCTCTTGGCTTGGTTCCAGTAGTGGTAGCTCTCTGACACGTGCTCATCTGCCTCCTTGTCCAAGAGAGCAGGCCCTAGGCTAGGAATAGGGAGCATCTGCTTAGAATTTCTGTTGCTTTCATGCTATTTTTAAGGTGGTTCACTATTTATAGCAAGTGATAACTGGTTTTCTCTGTAAAGTAGTGATACAAAGTTTTCTTTAGAAATAAACTGCTCTTAGCAGAAGAAAAAAAAGTGAATTGATTTAAAGAAAAAATTAATCAAATAATATTACATATAGTTCATGGATTATGGTGAATGACACGTGAACAAACTCTGAGCTAGGCTGTTAAAGGAAGACAGAATTTTGCCAGGGACATTGCGAGTGTGCCTGGTATGGGTACAGCTTGCATAAAGGGGTATGGGTAAAAAAATAGTTTGAAGAGTAATAAATAGTTCAGTTTGGGGGGAACGAGTTTCATTACTGATAAGTAATAAAGCTAGAAGTATAAAACTATATTAAAATTCCATTAGTAACTAAGTTTTATAAATCTGTCAATAATTGTTGATATTCATCAACTGCTGTTTCTTATTTTTTACATGGAAAGTTTTCTTCTGTTTCTGTAGATCTGAGGAGAAGATTAAGCACTTCAGGCAACTTAAATCTGAACTTTTTCTTGAAGACAATACTTTGAGGAAGATACTTTGTTTAATTACAGAACTTAAAGTAGCAGCCCAGAAAAATTTCATTCTGAAACGACTTTTCTGGAAAGTAGGTGTTTTTTTTTTTAAATAAATCTTTAAAATTATCAATTGCCGCGTATTCAAGCATAAAGTAAAATACTATATAAATAAATGCCATCTTGTATTTTGATGCTGTATTTTACAATGTTAATTAAATGCAATCCTGTCTTAACACTTGAAATGCTGTGATGTTGTCAATAATGTATATGTGTGTAAGAGGGTAGATGGGAAGAGAGGAGAGTGGTAGCAAAGAGATGGTAGCTCACATGGATTGGGCTGGCACAAAGAAAAGAGGTGATTAAGAGGGGAAGCTTCTGGCAGGTAAGATGTGAGTACTGACAGTAGATTTGAAGTTTTACATGTAGGTTCCCCACAATAAAAGTATACTTTTAAAATTACTTTTGAGTATGGGACTGTTACTTTTTAAAAGTGACTCCTGGGAAGTCAAAACAACCTAGCTCTTACTCAACAAGTTATAGAGGTACCCTGTAAGACCTACTTATGTGGGTGGGCTGATAAATTTTGCCTCCATTGTTATTTTTTTTGTTACATTAGACGTATCTGGATATAACCAGTTCTGTGTAGTCCCATGGTGTCTCCCCTCCATCATTCTTGACCTTGCACACACAGATGCTTACACTTTTCACCCAGTGAACATCGAAATGGAAGTGTTCAGACGTATAGTTCAAACAGCGTGCTGTTATTGAATTCTTGACAGTGGGAAAAGTTCCTCCAATTTTTTTGAAATTTTTGAAAAAGAAGGTGAAGACTTCATTACAGGTGATGAAACTTGGGTCCATCATTATGACCTTGAGAACAAAAGGCAGTGCATAGAATACCGCCGTAAGGAGTCACCTCAGCCAAAAAAATTCAAAACTCAGGCTTCGGCTGGGAAGGTCATCCCTTAAGACCACTTTTTAGATTATAAGTGCTTCATATGTAGGATAACCAACCATCTGGTTTTCCCAGACTAGGGTGACCAACTGTCCTAGTTGACCACCCCACTCAAGATTTAGAACATTTCCATCCCCTCAAAAGTTACCTTGTGCCCTTTAGTAGTCAGTTTGCTCCCATCCCTGTCTTCAGGGAACTACTGTGCCTTCTGTCACCATAGATTAGATTTTGCCTGTCCTGGGGATTCCGTTTACACGGAATTGTACACTATGTTCTCTCTTGTGTCCAGCTTCTTTTGGCATAATAATTTTGAGATTCTTTCATGTTGTTGCAGGTAGGTAGAAGATATTTTACGAGTGAAAATTCCTAAACCATTGAGCAGGTGGGAGATCATAACAATAACTGATATTTATTAAGCACTTAAAATGTGCTAAGCACTATTCAGGCTTTACAAATACTATCTTATTTAATCCTAACATCAACTCCATGAGAGGATATTAAGCCTAATATCCTTGAGACAAAGAAACTGAGACATGGAGTGTATAATTTGCCAAATGTCATATAGCTAACCAGTGGCAGAGCTAGGATTTGACCTCAAGAATTTGGCCCAGGAGTCAGTGTATAAAACCACCACACTGTGCTAATTTATCAGGGCTCTGGGTGGCCTGAGCACTTCTGAGGGCCTGGTGTACACCCTGCTCCTCTTTTTCTCTTCACTTTCTCCCCTTGTCATTCTCAGCCTCTTCTCAGACCATATCACCAAAACAAGGGCACACATACCCCTGTCTAAACGAAGAATGGAAGCTGCCACTTGTTAAAAAAAAAGGCCTTGGGAAAAAATGAACAGAGGGATAGAAAAGAGAAGCAGTTATATTATATTTCTCATTAGTACCAACTTGCCTGATTTCATGGGCCAGTCCCTACTTTCAAGCTTGATTTATTTCATGACACTGGATAGGAACACAAAAAATATTGCTTTCCCCACTCTTAAGTCAGTGTTTATTTTGGCAGAAATGGCTATCTGCATATCCATTGTATTAACAGAAGTATTAGTATCATTCTGAACCATCTTCAAAGTCTATACTAGTGCTTTACATTTGTTTTCCTAATAGGAAACATTTTTAAAATGAAAGCTTATCTAGTCATTTCGTTGTATCTTCATAAAGGTCAAATTACTTTAGCAGGCAGAAATTATAGTATCCCCCATTTAATAAATTATTTCAAAGTGAATGACTGACTTGCCTGAGATTATACACCTACTTCTGGCCATCTTCAATATTAATAATCAAGCTGAGTCAGGAAGCACCTCCCTGCATCACCCTCTTTAGCTCTTCCTCTGGTCATCAGGACAGTGGTCTCCTGACTGTGAGTAGAAGTATGTTTTTACTTTGGATTATACTAGCTAGTATTTTTTTTTTTTTTTTTTTTTTTTTTTTTTTTTTTTTTTTTTTTTTTTTTTTTTGCTTTTTGGTATGTGGGTAGCTCCCTGACTGGGAATCGAACCCAGGCCGCAGCGCTGACATCACCAGCGCCGAAGCCTTAAGCCACTACACCATCAGGGAACTCCCTATACTAGCTAGTATTAAACAGAGATATTGTAAATCACTTTCTCATCAAAAAAAAAATATAATAATAAGTGCTTCTTATTTTTATTATGTAATACAGAGAGTTTTACTAACAGATGCCTTAATTTCATCCTCTTTCCTGCTTGCTTTCACAGACCAGTGACCTTTTCTATTTCCTAGTGAACAAACTTCATGAGTACCTGCCAGAGACAAGGGATAAGAACGCACTTCAGAATAAAGCCCAACGAGCTGATGAGCTGCTGTAAGTACTAAATGGATAATCAGAGATATTTTCTTCCCTATGGCAGTGGTTCCCAACTGTTTTTAAACCCTTTTCTATAAATTGTACCCCTTTTTAAAAAAACAGCTGTTTTTAATACTGACACTTTTGTTCAGTGCCTATCGTAATGTAAAACAGTGGAAATGAGGTAATAAATTAGGAAAGAAAAATTACTACACTAAAAGTACAAACCACAGATTTATTTTTACAAATATTCGTAACAGTTAAATAATGATGATCAAGTATTTAACAAACTTTTAATTTATTATTAATATTTATTTGTGTTACCTGAAAAGTCTATAATAATTGTTTATACAGATCACTAGCCCATTGAAACACTGTTAGTAAGGTCGTTGAGCTTGCTTTGATGCACTCAGTTTCTTGAAATCATGCTCAAAATATGCAACATATAGTCTTAAAATCCAGACTTGCATTAAACTTGTTGCTATACTTATTTTTTATGAAGGTATAAGAAGAAAAAGCTCTCTTCACTAGTTCAGTATTAGTAAATGACAAGAGGTATTTGAGTGCCTTCTCACTGAGCTATTCGTATTCCTCACTGACATCTACCCAGAAGGTACTAAGGTGCTTTCTTTTACAATCAGAATTTAAAGAAGAATCGGTTGAAAGTTCGATTAACTGACCTTTTTCATTGATTGTCTAGCTTCTTTGAAGAATTCTTCATTGAAGGAATCTGCAATCCAGTTGTTTCCTTTTCCACCTTGAGGGAAGTACTTATACAAGCACACTTTAAGACCTTCCAAGTGACTTAAAATATTCTCTTCCATGTTTTGGGATACATGAAAGTCATTCTCAGATAAGAAGTTGTGCCGTTTCAAAAACTTCAGGCTGACCTCTTTCAATACACGCTTTCCAAAAGCCCAGTTTTTCCATCATTGACTCAATTTTGTCAGTTACTTTGAATATAGTGATTGAGCTGGTTTGAAGTCCCAAGTTGAGTTTGTTTATTTCTAGAAAAATATCTGATAACAATGCAAGACTTTGAAGCCAATCACTGTCCTGAAACTTTGGAGCAAGAGGGAAAGGATAGTCTTCAAAAAAATACCTGGATTCATGTCTAAGTTCAAACATCTGTGTAAGCACTTTGTCATGAGATAGCCACCTTGCCAGCAAAAGGAATGTGCTGTGAATGCTGTTCATTTCTTCACACAGTGCCTTAAACAATCTGGAGTTTCGTAGTTGTGACTTAAAAAAATGTACAACTTTTACAGCCTCATCAGGAACATCTTTCAGTTCACTAGGAAGAGGCTTGGATGTAAGACTTTGTCCATGACTGTAGCAGTGACCCCACGATACATGGGGAGCTACTTCTTTAATTTGGCTGTGTAGGCCTGTAAAACAACCTGACACAGGCTTGTCTCCATCAGTGCACACACCACAATTCGACCAACTAATGTCCTTTTCAATGAAATAACCATTGGTGGCATTAAAAGTATCTTCACCAGTGATATGCCCTGTCAGTGGGTAACGAAGCAACAGGTTTTCCTCTATTTCATTTCCTACCAGGTACCTTGTGATGATGAGAAAAACAGATAAATCAGTAACATCTACACTTTCATCAACTTGGATGGAAAAGAATTGACTTTTTCTAATTCTATCTACTACTACAGCTTCAACATCATCAGACATTTCCTGAATTTGTGGAGATATTGTATTGTTTGAAAAAGATAGTATTGATTTTGTAGACATGTTCTTCCCCAAATATACAAAAAATGATATCCTTAATACAAGGAGTAATTAAACCTTTAGCTATGGTGTGGTTTTACCACATTTAGTTATGCAATAAGCAATACGATATGAAGCCTCAACCTCATTCTCATTGTCTTTCTTTCCTGACATCATGTATGAAGTAACAGTTGGACGCTTTTCTAAGCACTGAAAATAATGGATTTCTTTGTGTTTGTATATAGGGTATTTAGTTTTCAAATGTTGCATGAGTAGAGAAGGTTTCATGCAACCGTTGGATAGTATTTCCCTACACACAACACAAAGGCTTAGGACAGTCATCATCCCCTACAAATGAAAACCCATATTTAATGTACTCTTCAGAGTATTTCCTTTTCTTCTATGTAGTATCTGAGGCACACACCTTTTTACTTTGTCCTGGTGTGGATGTAGTCATAGTTGAGGACACATGTTGAGAATCACTTGGCAATGGGTTATAATCCATATCAAGTTTTGATTTTGTAACTGTTCCTGTTTTCAACCACTGATCCATAACTAACACTCTTAAAAATCACTGACAAGGAGTTTGGCAAGATGCAACCAGAGAGGAGGTCCCTAAAACCTCTCTCAGAAAATACAATTAAATGACCAGCCAGGATCCCACACGGGAAGCCCTGAGTGCCACAGAGACAACTGAGAAATCCATGCATCCCAAGAAAACACCTGAAGGTTAGAGAAAGCGGGGTGAGCAGGAGAGAAGGGAGCGAGCATAGACAGATTGTGACCTGACCCCAGCATGGCTAACTGAAGGAACTAGAAAGCAATCAGGGAGCAGCATGATATAGGGGAGGGGGTAGGCCAAGCCATGACAAGAGTGGAAGCCAGAGTGGCAGGAACATGGGGAGACCATGAGGGAGCTGGACCTAAAAGCACCATGTTAGAGACAAAGCCTGGGAGCTGAGCTCTGAAACTCTAAGCAGCAAGGAAGCTGAGCGAGGCATTTGAACTGCCCTCTGCAGTAATAGGGATCCAGATACAGCACCGTAGCTCACAGGGTGTACACACGCAAATGCATGCTTACCAATGTGGCCAGAGCAGTCGCCGTGAAAATGAATCACTGAAACACAGCCCGGGGTAAAACACTGGACAAGGGAGAAAGGTGAATCTGACAGCATTAGCCCAGACCAACGTGAAGAGCCTCACCCTGCATTCCATCGACCTCCCCTGTCTCCTCGAGCATCCCCAACGAACTGCAGGAAGTGGAAGGACTGCGGACCGGTGCAGCCCACCTCCAAACGCTGGTGGAGACCAGAGATATGGCTTAAACACCTCCCCTCTCTCCCAAAAGTTGGCCCCCAGCACCACCTAGTGTCTGCTCTACAGCAAGACATGACAAAAATACTGAGAGAAATAAAGTGATCTCCCAGGCTCTGCTGGAAATAAAGCCCTCATGCCAAAGAAGAAGAATACGTTAGAATTTAAAGCTGCTCAAAAATCTCCAGAAAAGGATCTTATAGATCTAGAAATTTATGAACTAACTGACAGAAAATATAAGATAGCCATTCTAAAGCTCTCAGAAAAATGAAAACATACTGGCACAACACCATAGCTGAGATGAATGATCTCAGAAAGGAAATCCATGAACAAAAGGAACATTTTAACAAAGACATTCAAACTATAAGGAAGAATGAGATAGAAATTCGAGAGATAAATAATACAATAAAAGAAACGAGAAATGAAATGCCTGCAATAGGAAACAGGGCCAACGAGATGGAAGAAAGAAATAGTGATATTGAACATCGGAACATGGAAGCATCTCAGAAAGAGGAAGAGAGGCAATACACAACCAAAAGGATTGAAAGAACTCTGCAAGAACTATCTGACTCCATGAGACAAAACAACATCAGGATAATAGGATTGGAAGAAGGAGCAGAGCACTCTACAGAGAGCATACTCAAACAAATAGTACACGAGAAATTTCCAAACCTATGGAAAGATCTGGAACCTCAAATTCAAGAAGAAAGTAGGTTCCCTAGATACCTGGACCCTAGCAGATCTTCTTCAAGACACACTGTACTAAAGATGTAAAAAAAAACCAGACAAAGAGGAAATTCTCTTAGAGGTAAACCCATCAGGCTGCTATCAGACTACTCAGCAAAAACTCTACAAGCCAGAAGGGAGTAGAATCAAACATTAAAACTTCAAAAGAGAGAAACTTCCAGCCAAGAATAAATTATCCAGCAAAATTATACTTCAGATATGAAGGAGGAATAAAGACCTTCTGAGACACATAGAAACTGAGGGAATTTGCCAGCATGAAACTGGCCCTTCTAGAAATACTGAAGGAAGCTCTTTAACCTGAAACAAAACATCAGAATAAATGGTATAGAGTTAGGACAACAAAAAAGAAACAAAAATTAAAAAATAAAATTTAAAAAAAGGAAATAATGGTCATAGGAAATCCTCATATATCAATCATCACTCTAAATGTTAATGGACTGAATTCACCAATAAAAAGACACAGAATAGCAGACCAGATTAAAAACCAAAACCCATCCATATGCTGTCTCCAAGGGACACAACTCAGCCATAAGGACAAACACAGACTCAGAGTGAAAGGATGGGAAACAATACTCCAAGCAAATGATAACCAGAGAAAAGCAGGAGTTGCCATACTGATATCTGATAAAACAAACTTCAGGTTAAAAAAAGATAACAACAGACAAAGATGGACATTACATAGTGATAAAAGGCACAATACAACAAGAAGAATTAATGTATATGTTCCCAATCAGGAAGTACCAAAATATACAAAGCAACTACTAACAGATCTGAAAGAAGAAATTGGCAAAAGCACAATCATTGTAGGAGACCTAAACACCCCCTTAACAGCCATGGACATCATCTAAACAGAAAATAAATAAGGAAATATCAGCTCTAAATGACACATTACAGCAACTGGACATAACTGACATTTACAGGACACTTCATCCAGCAAAAAAAGATTATACCTTCTTTTCTAGTGCACATGAAACATTCTCAAGGATAGATCATATACTGAGACACAAAAGTAGCCTCAGAAAATTCAGGAAGATTGAAATAATACCAAGTGTATTCTCAGACCAAAAAGCTCTGAAACTGGAGATCAACTATAAAAAGGAAAGCAGAAAAAAATCACATATACATGGAGATTAAATAACATCTTATTTAAAAAATGACTGGATCAAAGAACAAATAGAAAAAGATTTTAAAAAACAAAGAAACTAATGACAATGAAAATACAACATGTCAAAATTATTGGGACACAGTGAAAGCAGTAATAAGAGGGAAATTTATATCATTACAGGCCTATCTTAAGAAACAAGAAAAATCACAAGTAAATATTCTAACATCCCATTTTAAAGAACTAGAAAAAGAAGAACAGAAAACACGCAAAGTCAGCAGAAGGAAAGAAATAATAAAAATTAAAGCAGAGCTAAATGAAGTCGAGAACAGAAAGACAGTAAGAAAAATTAATGCTACAAAGAGCTGGTTCTTTGACAAGGTCAACAAAATTGAGAAACCCCTGGCTAGACTATCCAAATCGCAAAAGGAAAGGATACAAATATCCAAAATTAAAAATGACAGAGAAGAAATTACCAGTATTACCACAGAAATACAAAGGATTATAAGAAAATACTCTGAAGGTCTTTATGCCACTACATGCAACAACCTAGGAAAAAATGGACAAATTTCTAGAAACTTATAGCCTACCTATACTGAACCAAGAAGAACTGGATAATCTAAAAAGACCAATAAATAGTAAAGAAATTGAAATGACTATCCACAACCTCCCTAAAGCAAAAGCCCCAGACCAGATAGTTTCACCAATAAATTTTACCAAGCATTCAAAGAAGAATTAACGCCTATCCTGCTCAGACTCTTCCAAAAAATTAAAGATGAGGCAATACTTCCTAACCCATTCTATGAGGCCAACATTACCCTAATACCAAAGCCTGGTAAAGACAACACAAAAAAATAAATCTAATGGCTTCTTGGCCTTTTGGCTAAGATCAAGTGTAGTACAAAAAAAAGAAAACTATAGACCAATAGCTCTGATGAACTCAGATGCAAAAATTTTAAACAAAATGTTAGCAAATAGAATACAACAATGCATCAAAAAGATCATACATCGTGATCAAGTGGGATTCATCCCAGGAGCACAAGGATGGTTCAACATAGGAAAATCAATGTGATACACACATAAACAAAATAAAAGATAAAGAACATATGATCATATCAATTGATATAGAAAAACATTAGACAAGATACAACATCCATTTATGACCAAAATACTGAAAAAATGGGTATAGAAGGAAAGTATCTCACCATAATAAAGGCCACATATGACAATGGGGAAATCTGAAGCCTATTCCCCTAAAATCAGGAACAAGACAGGGATGCCCCCTGTCACCACTGCTATTCAATATACTACTGGAAGTTCTAGCCAGAGCAATCAGGCAAGAGAAAGGAATAAAAGGCATCCAAATTGACAGAGAAGAGGTCAAATTGTCACTATTTGCAGATGACATGATCCTTATATAGAAAATTCCAGACTCCACAAGGAAACTATTCAAAACAATAAAGAAATACAGTAAAGTTGCAGGATACAAAATCAACATACAAAAATCAACAGCATTCCCATATACAAACAATGAATCGTCAGAAAAAGAAATAAGAGAGTCAACACCTTTTGCTATCGCAAAATTAGGAATGAAATACCTGGGAATTTAGCTAACAATGAATGTGGTGGACTTATACATGGAAAACTATAAAACACTTTTGAAAGAAATTGAAGAGGACATAAAGAAATGGAAAGATATTCTGTGTTCATGGATTGGAAGACTTAACATTGTTAAAATGGCCATATTACCCAAAGCAGTTTACAGATTTAATACAATTCCCATCAAAATCCCACCATCGTACTTTCATGAAATAGATTAAAAAAAAATTTATCAGATTAGTATGGAACTACAAAAGACCTCGAATTGTCAAAGCAATACTACCGAAAAAGAATAAGGCTGGTGATACCACACTGTCCGATTTCAATTTATATACTACAAAGCATCAATAATCAAACAGCTTGGTATTGGCAACACAGACACACAGACCAATGGACCAGAATAGAAAACTCAGAAGTAAATCCACAAATTTATGGACAAATAATTTTTGATAAAGGGGCAAAAAATATGCAGTGGGGAAAGACAGCCTCTTCAGTAGATGGTGCTGGGAAAACTGGAAAAACACACGCAAAAGAATGAATCTGAGCTGTGAATTCTCACCATACACTAAAATTAACTCAAAATGGATTGAAGACTTCCATATAAGACCTGAAACAATAAACTGTATAGAAGAAAACATTGGTACTAAACTTATTGAGACCTAGGGCTTGAGGAAGACTTCATGAACCTGACCTCAAAGGCAAGGGAAGTAAAAGCAAAAATAAATTTATGGGGCTATATCAAAGTAAAAAGCTTCTACACAGCAAAAGAAACCATCAATAAAGCAAAAAGACAGCCAACTGAATGAGCCAAAATATTTGCAAACAATGCATCTGATAAGGGTCTAATATCTGAAACATATGAAGAACTAATATGACTTAACGACCAAAAACCCCAATTAAAAAGTGGGCAGAGGGCCTAAACAGACACTTCTCCCATGAAGAAATACAAATGGCCAGCAGACATATGAAAAAATTGTTCAACCCCATTAACTATCAGGGAAATGCAACTCAAATCCACAATGATATACCACCTCACACCTGTTAGAATGGCTATTACCAACAAGACAAGGAATAGCAAGTGCTGGAGATGCTGTGGAGAAAAAGGAACTCTCACACACTCCTGGTGGGAATGCAAATGATGCAACTGCTATGGAAGACGGTGTGGAGGTTCCTCAGAAAATTGGGAATGGAGTTACCATATGACCCAGCAATCCCCCTTCTGGGGATCTACCCAAAGAACTTGAAAACCTTAGTCTGCAAAGACTTATGTACCCCAATGTTCATTGCAGTGCTGTTCACAGTGGCCAAAACATGGAAACAACCAACGTGCCCTTTTATAGATGACTGGATAAAGAAGCTGTGGTACGTATACACAGTGGAATATTACTCAGCTATAAGAAAAGATGAAATATTGCCATTTGTGATGAAATGGATGGACCTAGAGATCATCACGCTAAGCGAAATAAGCCAGACAGAAAAAACCAAGAACCATAGGACTTCACTCATATGCAGAATGTAAAACTGAAAGCAACAAAGGAAAACCAACCAAACAAAGAAACTCATGGACACAATCAAGGGTATAATGGTTATTTGGGGGCATGGGAGAGGGGATGTGAGAAGAAGGGGCGGTGGGAGAGGAGGAGGGGAGCCATGTATAGGGTGATGGAAAGAGACTCACACTGGGTGGTGAACATACAATGGAACACATAAACAATGCACTGTAGAATTGTACACCTGGAACCTATGTAATTTTTGCTAACCAATATGACCTCAATAAGTCTAACATTAAAAAATATTTTATATAAAATATATCACAGACAATAACAACTGAAACTATGTTAAACATTAAATTAAAAAACTACTTGAAAAGAATCATGATTAAAGACAATGCACTTATTTTTACTCAGTCAATAACTAAACTGATCTCACAGTCTGGCCATGGATATATTTATATGTTTGGGGGGAAGGATTCATAGCCACGCCCTCACCAATCATTTGCTGAAGTGATCTGATTTGAAAGTGTCTCCATTAACGGTGATTCAAACTTAACATTCATTGTTTCATAACTAATGTTTTGCATTTTTTTACTTTACTTGTTTTTTCGCCATTACTAATTATATTTCACATACCCCTTAATGGCCAAGCATATCCCCAGGGGGTACACTTGGGAACCAATGCCCTATCGTATTAATGATAAATGGAAGGCACTAGAGAAAATTATATACTGTTTTAATGATTAATGGAGCTAAAAGTTTTGCCTCACAAAGATTTTTAAAAATAGCATTTGTTTTGTTCTAATTTTAAAGGAAAGACTATACAAGAAGCTAGTAATATGGGCTGTCCAAAAGGGGAATATATGGATATCCAAAGAAGGACACTTTTCATTGTATTCCCTTTTTTACTTTGAAATTTTGAGCCAAATATTATATATGTGAAAAAGTTAAAAATTCCTAAAAAATGTGTGATTATCATAAAAACTTTGGGAAAATATAAGTACAAAAACAATATGAAAATGACCTTAAATCCTGATATCTAGCTATTCATTCATTCAACAAATATTTTTGATTGCTTACTATGTAGCAATCACAGAGTAGGCACTCAACCAATGCTGGCAATTTGATATAGAGAATTTCCTTCCTGTACTTTTTTCCACATGGATGTTTGAGTGTAATTCTATCAAGGATTCCTGACATTGTAGAATTCTGAACTTGCTCTGAAATTATAACATTTCTGTGCTTCTTTCTACGTTTTCTAGGTTGTGCATTGAAATCGTACAGACTCTGGGACTGATGTTCAGAGAAACAGAAACTGAGTCATCACGTCTCAACACTTTGGCAGCTAAGAAGTAAGGTCTCTCAGAAAATATTGACACCTTGTAGTTGCAACTCGTTAACTACTCTGTTGGTTGTCTTCCAAAACTTATAGCTCTGTAACCTCTCTGTTCAGTCCCCTTGTAAGTACATTAAACTCTTTTGTCTCTCCATTCCTCCTGTGATGAACAGATTAATTGGCACATACTGAGTTCTCTCTGTCCCTCTGGATTATTAAGGGCACAAAGATTTCTTAGCATAATTTTATCTTTTGTCATTGTCTGGTGAACTTGAAAAAGACCAATGACCCATCCATCATATATTAAAAGCCAAGGTGGGAGGAGAGCTTTACTAGATTTTCCAGAGTACCCTTATATCCACACAACAGAAAAATTACATTGCAAAAGCAGAAGTTATAGTAGCTTCATTTAATACATAATTATATGACCTTGGAGTGAATGATGTTAGAGGGTTTACTAACATATACGGGAAAGCTGCTGTAATAAAGATACTCTAAAATAAGTGGCCCAAAGAAGATAGAAATTTACAGCTTTCTCACATAGCAATCCAGAGTAGATCGTCAACTTTTCCTCCAAAAGATCAGCCAGAGACCTGCTAGATTCCTTAACTTTTGTTGTTCTGCCATCTTCTATTATGCTATTTTGGTCCTTATGGTTAAAGGTGGCTGACCTTGATTTCATTATACCCTGTGGGAAGCAGTAACAGAAGTAGAGGGCAAAGTTCTTTTTTAGAGCAAGGCATATAAGACTTTTGCTCATGCTCTGTTGGTGGAACTTTAGACATGTGGCCATAACTAGCTGCAAGAGAAGCTGGAAAATGTGTCTGTCATTGCACAGTTAGGTACCTAACTAAACTGTGGATAGCGATGGGGACATCAGTAATTAAAAGGAGCAATGAAAGCATGTATAATAGGGGAACAATAACAATCCAAATTTGCCACAGAAGTTATGCGTTTGCATGTTTTGCATATTATCTGCTTGACCTTTTTATATGATTTATAAACTATGAAGTACATCCTTGACCATATTTATCTAAGTTTCCTGTATTAGAAGGTAGAAGAAAAATGAGTGCCATGGGCTCTAAAACATTCAAACCAGGGAAAGAATAAGAATTTTAGTAATCTTTGTCCAGGCTATTCATTAGAGACATTTACAAATAAAATTTAATTATAATATTCATTAACATTGCTTAAGCAACTTACTATATGCCAGTGACTATGGTCATACTACACTTTATAGCAGGGGTAGTCAAAAATTTCTGTAAAGGGCCATATAGTAAACATTTTTGGCTTTTCAGGACACGGCTTCTGTTCCAACTACTCAACTCTGTCATTTTAACACAAAAGCAGCCATGGACCATCCATAAATGAATGGGCACAGCTATAGTTCAATAAAATTTTATGTACAAAAACAGGTTGTGGGCTGTTTGGCCTACAGGCCACTGTTCGTTGACCCCTGCTTTATAGCACACAAGGAAACTACACTGTTATTTTCTCTGCATACTTCTTTAGGCAGTGGTTAGTACTGCCATTTCCCCAGTCTCCAAGATGCAGATTCAAGATTATTTCTAATATTTTTGTCTTCTCCCACACTGAAATTATTGTTAAATTATGTTAGTCATTTTGTGTACCTTTTGGTCCCTACCTTTCTCTCTCTCTCTCTCTCTTTTTTTTTTTTTTTTTTTGTATGTGGGTAGTTCCCTGGCTGGGAATCGAACCCAGGCCACAGTGTTGACAGCGCCAGCACCAAAGCCTTAAGCCACTACACCACCAGGGAACTTTCTCTATCCAACTTGGAAAAATCACTCTTGCTAACCTCTGCTGTAAAGTGTATTTTAGTTGTTCTCTTTTAACTTGGTTCAACCTGCTATATCAAATTTCTTTCCTGATATGAGTAATTCTTTTCATGTCCTTCAATACCTATATTAATTACATTGCTGTAGTTGAGTGTGGTTATGATACTAAATTTTCAGCCAATTTTGACATGCATAGCACCAAGTCATGTTACCCGTAGCATTACTAGTACTGTAAATAACTGTATTAGTCTTCTGTTGCCCTGTAACAAATTATCACAAACTCAGTGGTATTAAATTAAATTAAATTATATTAAAATAATATAAAATTTTTATCCTACAGTTTCTTTGGATCAGGAATCTGGGTATAGTTTAGTTGGATCCTCTGCTCAGAGCCTCACAAGTCTGAAATCAGAGTGTCTGCTGAGGTGGCAATCTCATCTGAGGCTTAGGATCCTCTTCCAAGTTCATTTGGGTAATTGCTGGCAGAATAAATTTCCTTACATGTATAAACTCATGTTGGCTTACTTCTTGGCAGGAGAATATTTCTGAGCTCAGGGAAGACCTAAGCTATCTTTTAAAGGGCTCACCTGATTAGATCAAGCCAACCAAGGACAATCTCCCTCTGATTAAATCAAAAGTCAAATAATTGGCAACCTTAATTCAATATGCAAAATCCCTTTATCTTTCTCATTTTTTATGGTACCATATAACCATAAGAGTGATACCCTAACATATCTAATAGTCCTGTCAAAATTTAAGGGGAAAGGATTATATAAAGTGTATGTACCAGATGGCAGACATCTTGGAAGCCATATTAAAATTCTGCCTGTCACAATAACATAGATTGACTTGAGACTATGAGTTTGCCTTTCAAAATCTGTATTTTAAAATACAATACATTCAAAATTCTTACATTGGAAATAATAGCTGTTTACACAATGAAAGTATCAAACTGTTGACACCATTTTTTTTTAAAGGCTGTGGTATCAATTAAATAAGAAGTCTTTATTTTCAGGATGAAATTAAAACTTAGATATTGATTAAGATTTCTTTTATCTATTAATGGCCTAGTGGATTTTAATTGAGTTGGCAGAAGGAGTAGATTACAAATTAAATTCCACTTGAGCAAATGAAAAAGCATTTATTTCAGTATTTTCCTTTTTATTTTTCATAAGTGGAGATTTTATTAGTTCAACCCACCTTATTGTATTCTTCCTGAAATGTACCATAATCCTTTCATATTTCAGTATTGTTATGATTGAATTCATATATTATCAGAGCAAGTTACCCAGAATTTGAGAGTTCTTTCCCTTAGCTTTAGATATGGAGGCTGACCGATACCCCATTTTAAATGGGACAGAAAACAATGGTACTGTCCCATTTTAAATGGTACATACGGTCAGCCTAGTCTCACTGGGCTAAATTCCAAGTGTCCGTAGGCTGACCATACGTACCATTTGAAACAGGACAGTATCATTGCTTTCTGTTCCGTTTAAAATGGGACATCTTGTCAACCTAGATACATGATACTTTGAAAAGAAGCTGTTGCTGAAAATAAAGGACTATAATGAAATATAACAGTGAATGGAATGTCATTTCAATCTTCATATCAGGAAAAGCTTCTAGGTGGAGTGTGATTCTGGAAGGGTCTTCTGAAAGTAAGGCTGACCATTGTATAAACAGCCTGAATTAAACATTTGGAAATATCCTGGACATGCTCATATTTGGCTTTTTTTGAGAAATGTGCTGACATGATTCTGTAAAATCTCAGAGTTGCTTCTTTTTTTTTATTGGGGTGACATCTGTTAGCAAGGATTACATAGGTTTCAGGCATACAATTCTACAGTGCCTTGTCAACTTGTTGTATAATAAGTTCACCACCTACTGTGACTTCTCAGAGTTGCTTCTTAAGTTGGAAAAATCTCATAGAGTTGCTTTTTGAGTTGGAAAAAGAAGGGGAATTGTATTTTTATTAGAATATTGGCTAGTCATGAACTTCTAATCATGGTAATGATTTAAATGATCATAAAAAGATAGGAAGCCTACAATCTTAATAAACAAGGTTGTTTATAGTCTCTTTTATTCCATTAAGAAATGAATGCTTATGGTTACAGACAATTTTATGCAATCCTATCTGTGTATTGTTTTACTACTCCTACCTGTGAAAGCTACTCTGAAATTGTCCTCAGTTAGGCAACTGTATTTCTAGTGGCCTGCTCTTAGCTCCTTTTCAACCACACGTGGGTTGTGCTACACACATATGAAGATGTTACTGGCCCAGTTCCTCAGGTGCTCAGTTTGAATTATGAATTTTTCCTTTTTATTTTCAAGTAAGATGGTATATTATTCAAACATGTTATAACATTTAAATGAGTTATAAGTGTACATTAGTGGACAGTACACTGCATTTGAAAGCAAAAGACCTGAAGTTTAATACTGGTTTTATTAATTAATAGCTAGTGGCCTTCAGTGGAATAGTAAACCTCTGAAATGCTTGGCTTATAAAAAAGGGTTCTAGAGTAAAAAACTTGTAATCAAATAAGTATTTTAAGAAATGCTTCATATTGTTTTTTTGTCCTGGAGATGTATGGTATAAATTAGCATATTAAAGGGTCTGAGTAGTCTTATAGTAAAGATATCCAATGAACCTGGTTAAATAAGTATTTCTCATTTCTCTTCTGCAATCAGAATCTTTTTTTTTTTCCTTTTTGTATGTGGGTAGCTCCCCGACTGGGAATCAAACCCAGGCCGCAGCGCTGACAGCGCCAGCGTCGAAGCCTTAAGCCACTACACCATCAGGGAACTCCCCCAGAATTATTTTGAACTACAGTATTGCCTGGAATTAGTAATCCATAAAAAGACCTCTGGAAAATACTGCAATAATTAAAATCCCAACTTTCCTTTAAATCTTGATTTTCCAAGCTTCCCAAGCTATGTGAACTTCTAGAACTATACTTGTTCTGAGCCAAACAACCAAGAAATTTTATTTTCATTTAAATATCTTCTCACTAGACATTTGTCTGCATTTCCAAGGATCCAAAAATTGTCAGAAATGGTCTGTAATGCTTCATACTTTTAAGTATAATTATATTTAATGTCTACAAACTTCGCTTCACTATTTCTCTTTTCAGACTTTACTCATTAATTTCCTTTTTTTTTTTTCAGGGGAACTCTATTTACTCTCTTGGTAATTTTAATTAGTAAGCCCCAGATTCCAAAATCTTGTCCTGTGTTTGACATCCATTTGGTGGCTGATTCAACTTTAGTTGAGATGTCTTTTGATGCTAAGGTGAGATGAGAATTTTGGGATATATTAAATATATAGGATCTTTAGCTTCTTGTCTTATAATGTGGACCATAACATTATGGAATATAGAAATATAATTAAATCAAAGAACAAATATTTTGTCATTAACCTCCAAACTTTGGTAGCTATTCTGTCAACATTAATATATCCACTTTACATAAATTATTTCCGTAGTCTACATATGTAAAGTATATGTATTAAGGAAGATAATAAGTATTCTGTATATATTATTAATAGATAAATCTGTTTATCTCTATATAAATATGTATATATATGTAATTTCACAGTAGGGGCCTAATGAATAAAAAAGCAATGCCTTAGAGATTTTAGAGTTAACTCTCTTGCCTTAGTTTACCATTTACTATTTCTAAGTAGTGCATACTCAGCAAGAGTTATTCTTCTAAGGTTTTACTAAAACATTAGAAATATCAAACTGCCTAGAAAGCACTTATTCATAGAGAATAAATCAGCTTATTATTAGTTTATTTTGAGCAGGCTAACACAGAATTTTTTTTAAGGAAGGGACATGATTTGATAGTTCTTTACAATCAGTTATGTTTTAGAAAACTCTTAAATTCACTCATTCACTCAGTAAATATTTATCGAGATTCTATTATGAGCTAAATGGTGTGCTAGGCAGTGAGTTCCAAATAAGAAGCAAAATATACACAATCTCTTTCCTCATTAGTTTATAGTCTTGTTAGAGAGACAGATGTCAATCAAATATAACATGAATATATTATTACAGACTGTACCTAGAGCATCTACAATACCGCTTTCAATAGTAGAGTGCATGGATTAGGGATTAAAGAGTGGAACAGAAGCAAGACTAAAATAGGCATAGTTATTAAGAAGCTAATGCAATAGTCCAGGAGTGAGGAATGACATGGGCCAGAAGGAAGCCTTCTCTGACCCTCAAATGGATCTAGGCTCTCTTAACTTCCTGTACTTTTCTTTTATAGCCCTTACCTCAGTTTGCCACTATGCATTGATTTATTTGGTTATTAGATTGGTGTCTGTTCCCCACTAGATTATATATTCCATGAGGGCAGAGACCATGTCTCCGTTGCTCTCTATTGTATCCCCAATACCTAGTACAGGGCTTGATGCATATTTATTGAATAAATAAATGAAGAAAAGAAAAGGGATGGTAGTTGTCAAGAGGATGGATGCCAGAAATCTTAGGAAATTTAGTTGATAGGTTGATGTGAAAATAAATCTGAAGACTAGATGACTTTTAGATTCTGGTCTGGGTGCCAGATAAAAATTACAAGAAGAAGAATAGGTTCAAAGAAGAAATAATGAGCTGGGCTTTGGGTTAGTTGGTGTGATTTGCCTATGGTATTTCCACATGAAAATATCTAGTGAGCAGAATAGATAGGTATGAGTTTCTTGTTTTTGGACTTGCTGATCTTTTGTACCTGGGATATTAATGTAACCATAAGAAGATCATATAAATTTTGTTCCAAGGTCTAGTAAGGTGAGAGATTTCAAACTAGAGCTCTTTCTGGCAAAGAATCTGTTAGGAAAAATACGTTGGCCTGTAGCAATCCCACAGACAGATGTAGTTCTCATGCACTAAGTAGCCTATGGGCTAGAAGACAGCCTCACCAACTGTATGGAGTTCTTGAGAGCAAAAACATGTCTCTAAGTCCTATATTTTACTCACACTGCAGAAGGAGTTATAGTTCAAGTTGCACATAAGCTTAAATTTCCCAGAGAATCTCCCATCTTAATTCTGGGGAGCATATTTCTACATTTTTGAAAGGAAGTAGAGTTGTTGATCTGAATAATTTTGCAAATCAGGTGTGTTAATTTTTTTGTTAGTATTCTGTGAACCACTGTATCTTCTTTCCCTAACCCACTTTCTCAGCCATTATTAAATGTGTAATCTTTTTATGAGAACCAAAGGAAATAGAAAAACTGACCACACTAATTATATTACCAGTTAATAAAAAATCCTTTATAAGTATCTAAAGGGAACCAGGAGAAATTACCATTTTCTGGCTCTGCCAATGATATTGCATTGATTATTATTTAAAATTCTAGTTACAGAAGCTAATCCTGGAATATACAAATACAGCTACAGCACTTTTATATGAGATACTTCTTGTCTTTCAACAGGTACAATATATATTTATTATGCATATTATATTGTGTGATTATTATATGTTATACTATTACATATGTACATTATATGATTATATATTATATGATTAATAATATACCTTTTAAAAAAATGCTTGTATTAGAGATGGTTTCCAAAACTGGTTGACTTAAATGATACTTATTTTGCTTTAAAGCACTTATCTAGCTCATTTTCCTAAATACTGATTTTAAAGACTTGATTAATTATGGATAAAAATGTATTTGAGAATGAATGTCCATTTAGGTACAACTTGAATTTCATGACTATAACTTTATTTCCTTGAGTCTTTTAGGGAAATCTTGGATTGAGATCAACAAAGTTTGCTATTAGCTGGATGATGTCCTTTTTACAAAGTTGTCCTCCCATAGTAAGTACTTAGAAATAAAAACAAAACCACCACTCAAGGCTAATTAAACAGATGCTCTTGAGCTAATTAATTAATAAAATACAAGTTATCTCTATAAGTACTCAAGTTTATAAAACAGAACCAAAGTGAAATCTGATCATTTTATTATTTAATTAAAATGTTTTTATACTTGGGGCCTGCAGGTACTGAAATGACATCTTAAATGTGATCTTTATTTCATGAACAACCCTGAACAGAATATTAAAATATTGGCACAGGATTCCAGGATTGTACATCCCTCCCCTCTTGTAATTAGGTGGGTCTCTGTTCTTGCTTTGGCTCATCGGATGTGAGCAGAAGTAGCCTTTATCACTTCTTGCCAGAAAGTTTAGAGTCAGTGCATGCTTCCATGCGTTCTCTTTTCCTTCTGGTGTGGTGACTGGCAACATTCCAGATGGTTCAGAGTAATTACAATGAGCAGAACCCCCTACCAAGCCACTAGGGACATACAGTATGAGCCAATAAGCCTTTGTTGTTTAAAGCAAAGCATCAATGTTTTGTGACGTGTTACCATAGCATAAGCTACTCTATCAGGACTGATACAATGTCCTTCTCCCCCAAAAGACTCCAAGTGCCATGAGGGTAGGGGCTGTATCTGTTGTGCTAGGCACATAATAGATGTTCAGTAAAGGATCTGCTTAATTAATTAAGGGATAAACCCTTTATCTCTGTAGGCCATATGTTCTTAACAATAGAAGAGAAACTATCTACCATAGGGGGCCATAGAACTTTCACACTCCCCTTCTGTCCCCATTTCTGCTTCCATTGTTCTCTTTTCCATTTTAGAGCCAAACTTCCTTGACAGTCAGTACTAATTCTGATCCTGCTTGTAGAGGGGCAATTGATAACCCAATTGGTCATTGGTCTTGTGCTCTCTGAGTACCATTTCAATGAAAATAGTCCAAGGGCATTGGTGTAGGTGAGGGCTTCAACCTAGATTTCTAGTTGAGGCTCCAGCTGAAATAAATGCTCTCATGGGTAGCATGCAGCCTACATGTAACTGCATTTTCCTTATCTAGGTTACTTTTGTGGCCAGTATTGTGAAACAAGTGGTGAATGGGCTTTCAACTTCACTTCAGCTGCTAAGTCCCAGCCAAGCAGTTCTGTTGTATCAGCAGTTTTACATCCTCAAGAGCTGTCTGCAGTACAGCAAGACTTTAGCTGAGTATATTAGGAATGACTACAGAGAAGAATTCAGGTAAGAAAAAGTCTGAATCTAATCTGCAGTAAAATCTACTAATTTCTGATTTTCATGCAAAACTGCAACATGGCCCAATATTTAAAAGATTAAGTGACACTGGGAAATTCTATTTTTGTTTTTAATATTTACTTTGATCTGTGGTAAAGTATGATTTTGGAGAGGTCTACGAACCATTGCCATTTGAAATATATTCCCAGGCCAGAAAAAGCTAGTGAAACATCAAACTCTCTTTGAAGAGCTGTTTCTCACTCATTATCTTTATTACAGCCAACATCTCACAGAAGTTGTGATGACATTAATATGCTGCGAGTAACAAACCCTAATGTAGGGGATGAAAAATGATGGACTGTGAATTCAACTGAGTCACTGGGAAAAAAAGAAAACAATTGATAAAGGAGAAACAATTAATGACTATGGTTCTTAGCTTGTTTCCTTTACCTGTCTCTTACTCTCAGTAACAAAGGAGTAAGAAAGACCAGTACTCGCAAGCATTGGTTTCATCAGCCAGCTGTTTGCGCCTCAGGGGCTCCTATTTCTACTTCCAGGCTGGCAAAGCCAAGTGCACTTCATTGTAGAGCCTTGCATTAGCACCTGTCAAGGAAGAAAACCAGGCTGTGTCTGTTGAAGATGAAAAGGGTGCACCAGGCATAGCTTTGCTACCAGGTTGGATGGAAACATAAAAGGAGGGAAGTAGGCAAACACAGTGGCCTCACATTGGCTTTTAAACAATTTTCAGCCCAATTTGTGGATCTTGTGTCTCCTCCATGTGGTTTTACACCATAGGTTCTACTCTGGCTCCTAAAATAGGGTTTTTTGTTTGGTCCACTTTGAGTTGATCCGCATGACCCAATCTTTTCTTCACTTTTTTTTTTTTGAGGTAAAATTCATGTATCTTGAAACCCACCACTTTTTTTGATAGTTCCCTGGCTGGGAATCGAACCCAGGTTATGGTGTTGAGAGCGCCAAAGCCTGGCCACTATATCACCAGGGAACCCCCTAAAACATTTTAAAGTGTGCAATTCAGTGCACACTTTAATACATTTACAATGTTGTGCCACTGTCACCACTATCCAATTGTAGAACTAAGCTAGTGATTTCCAACTTACCATGTATTAGAATCACCAGAGTAACTAAAAAATACTGATACCCAGTCTCATATGTAGAAATTCTGTTCAGTTTGTCTGAAGTGGGGCCTGGGCATTGACATAAAACAAGCAAACAAACCAACAGAAACAAACAAAAACACCTCTCCAGGTAATTCTAATGTACACCCAGGGTTGAGAACCAATATTTTAAGCCATCCCAAGGGAAGGCTAAAGGTTCTCTCACTTTTGTCTATTCCCCTGGCCTGGCCTGTACTTTAACATAGGTCAGGGGGACGAGCCCTGATCTTCTGTCTCAACTTGGCCCTAGTGGTCACCAAAGCTTGACTCTTGCATTTCAACTCCCCACTGTATTGCCTGGGAAAACAAGAAGCAGGGAACTCACCTCACAATGTGGTGAGGACAGTCCTGGCTTCCTACCTGAAGGCTTTGATGGCTGATAAATTATTAATGAAGTTTACTTCCTTGGCTGAAGGAATGTGCTTCAGTTAGCTAAAAGGCACCAACAACCTTACACCAGGGAGTATGTACATACTGATGTGACCAGTGGGAAAATTCTTATTTTAAAACTCTCTATTTTCTTTCTTTTTATGATTTGCAGGTACTTTATTCACATGCCAGCATTGGAAAAAAGCCTCCCACTGTGTTACCCCATTACCCAGCCTACCACTCAACTTTTTCATGAAGTTCTGAAATTGGTTGAACAGTAAAAATGTATGAAATGTTAATCATTGTGTATAAAGTGTTCATTTGGAGTCAAATTAATATTTATGAGAAACATTTTTTAAAATTTAGTACCTGGCTTTCTCTTTGTCCTATAAACAAAGTTTTATTTGAATGTTCCATCAATCCCTCTGAGAAGTCTTGAAAGTTTTTTACCTGTCACAAAAAAGAAACTTTAACTACACTGCATATATAAAGTGGTGCTAAAAACTAGTGTTTCTCTTTAAAAAAAGTTTTTAAGACATAAACAACTATAAGGGAGCAGAAGCCCATGAAGAGCAAGTGGAGAAAGTGCATCCTGATGAGCTTTGTAGTATAATAATGGTGAGTGGCTTGAAGTCACTGAACTATCCAGAGATACATTGTTGTGGGGAGTTTTAAACTACGAAGTGATCATTAGAGAAATGCTGAGAGCCACAGGATGACACCCCTATTCTCCACCTGTAAAAATTCTAGTGATATAAGTGTTCATAGAACAATGAGCAGAAGAACACAGAGATCAGGAAGGCTACTTCCTCATTTATCATGGAGAAAGCAGCTTAGGATTTCTTCAACAAAATTAAATGCACTTGACCACTCTCTATAAAAGAGAAATTGTTTATAAGCAGTTATGCTTTCCCAACCATTAAAACAAAAGTTTTCTTTATATCTCATGACAATATACTAATTTAATCAAACAAAAACTTTGGTATCACTGTGAGGTATTGTATTGAATTTGGACTTCTAAGATCTTAGGAACTAGACTCTCCATTCAACTTACCATGACTTGAGGCTGGATCTGAGAGAAATCCACCTCCAAAAAAAGGAGCTCCTAAGCCAGATTCACATGTACTGTACAGTGGAGACAATTATACTCAGAACACCTTATTTCTGGTTCTGCCTGAGCCATTAACTTGCCATTTGACCCCAAACAAGTCAGGTTTTTTTTCTGGGCCTCTTCTCCTGTGTAGAAGGGTTGAACCAGTTCTCCAAGTTCTCTCCCAGCCCTTAACATTCTCTGCCTGTGATAAGGCACTTATTAACACTGGAGAACTGAGTTCCTCTGCTACCCTGACTCAGTGGGTGATTCACTTTGATTCCAGATAATCTGCTTTTTTTGGACTATACATTTCCCTTTCAGCTGTCTCCAACATCACCCTGCAGTGTCCAAGCCTTCTCCATCATCACCTATCAAGGACTACAAGTCTTCTACTCCCCAATCTGGGGGCAGAGAGGGGAGCCAAATGGTGCTTATGAGTGTCCTGGGCTGTTAGATGGGGGACTGTTCCTAAGAGATGGTCAATCAGAAGGATATGAAAAGATTCTTGGGAAACAGGCAAGCATCACTTCTGGAGAAATGATGGACAATAGGTTGACTACTAGTGAGTGGTGGGACCTACTGCATGACAATGAGGGAATCAACTCAGGTTTGTCTCAGCTTCTAAGCAGTGCCCTGGTTCTGGGCTAGCAGCAGTGCAGGCTCTAGAGAGGGCTTGGGGTTCCTCTCCTATGAGCCTTCTTATCCATTCTGCCTCTTCTTTCCACTGCTCTCTTTGCTCTGAGAACACATTTTATCTCATCTCTGGGAGCAACAGCTCTAGCAGAATGTACCTGACTCTTTCTAACTCAGTAGCTCTTTTGGGTGAATATTTGTTACCTTGATTTTCTTATACACATGTCTATTCATTTGTACAGTCTGGAAGAGGGAGGAAACCCCAGAAATTAATACTTTGTAGGTTAATCTTGCCATGGTTTTTTTCTGGTTGTCTTTTTCTTTGTTGCCAAAGCCAAAAAATTACTAAATAACCCATTTCTATTAGTGATCAGACACTTGATTGACTGACTAACATTGACCTCAACCTCAAAATATTTTCCAGGAAACCTAATTGTAAAAAAGTTTTGAATATGAAAATCACACAAATAACAAAGGATCACCCAAAATACAATCACACATGGCCAGTTTTCAGGCTGGGTTCAAGATTCTGGCTTCTAACCACCTTTATAATACAAGTGGTGCCATTTACCTCACCCCAGTAAGAATAAGGCACTCTGAGTAGTCAGCTCTACTAGTAAAAACAAATGAACATATATACCTAATAGGGGTAAGAACATGGTTTTTAGACCAAAATAGTTAAGTTTAAATCCCAACTCTGTACTAGTTTTGGATGTTGGGAAGTTTCTTAATATCTCTATGTTTCAGTCAAAGCAAAGATAATATAACCTATCTCACAGGGTTATTAGGAGAGTTCAGTGAAAAGGTGTAAAGATAAAAAGCACATAGTATGGTATCTGGCATCTAATAAGGAAGAAACTAGAGATTAATAAGTATTGCCCTTTTTTTACTTTTTGGGCCAATCTGGAGTATAGCTAATACACTCAGAAAACCTTTGATCTATATAGCCTTGAAGAACAGATTTCATTAAATTAAAAATTCAGTTTTCCATTAGCAAGAATGTGATTTAATTGACAAGTGACTATTTCTATTCCTCACCACATGAAGTATTGTTAGCTCTGTCACATTCAATGCAGTAGCTATGTGGGAAACATTCTTCCTGAGAGTAGACAGAAAGCTTTTTAACCATGTAAACATTTTCAGCCCCTGAACAGTTAATTACTAGCTGATAAGACCAATATAGCCATTCTGTACTTAAGAGTTCCTAACTGATTCACAGGTAGTGTTAGAGGAAATAAATGAAGACTTGCTTCATTTTACTGAAATCTAGATAATTTAGATACTATGTAAAGAGAGAAAGGCTTGAAGTTTCTATGATCAATAACGTATTTTACATATTTCCATTTGAATCCCACTGGTACTACCACTTCCAATTGTGTATAGGAATGCTTGAGAGTACAGTACTAAATGTGCTACAAGGCATTTGATAAAAGCTTATTGACAGTGATATGCTATAACCTGTGGCATTATATTTTCTTTTTCTGAGGTTAGAATCACTTGTTTTGTACTTAGTAGATGTGATAAATATGGAAGGGAAGCTGGAAATTTCTTGAAGAAATACATTTGATGGGGAATTTTTGAGTAACCTTCAATAGTGTTAACTCACTGTCTGATTATCTGTTTGTAGGAGAAAGTCAGCAAATCTCCATCTGGTCAGACCAAGCACTCTTGTATCTGTATATCTGTGTCTTTTGGAGCAGAAGTTCTTCTCATGTAGGGGCGGCGGCATGACTCAGTGGCTAGAAATCTGTATAGTGTAACTTTGTGGCTAATACAGATGCGGTATCAGAAAGACCTTGTTTTGACTCCTGCCTTCTACTTGTCGTCAGACTTTTGGCAGGTTATTTAACCTCTTTCAGAACTTTCATTTTATCAATTATAAGATAATAAAAAGTCTACTTTGAGAGTTTTTGTGTTAGTTCATTTATATATAAAATATAGTTCTATGGCTAGTATATACTGGGAGGAACCATATGGCATTGCTTTTTGCAAGTTCAAAATTGTCAGTTATCTGTAATTTCATATGGTCCAAACAAATAAAAACCCCTAACAAAAACATTAACTTGCTAGTGCTAATTTCCCAAATAATATGGTACTTGGTTGTAGTAACATGGCTTATTCTTGCACAGATTTGGATAAACCTTAAATCAAATCATATAGCTCAGTTACAAATTTTTGAGTCTGCTTTCACCCTTGATACCTGTAATCTTTTCTCTAAGGTGAGTGATCCTTTGAACAAGAAAATCAATACAATTTCTGATTTAAAACTTTCCCACTGCTTCTCACTACCTGGGATGAAATCTGAAGTCTTTATTTACCATGGCCTTCAAAGCCCTTCATGAGCTGGTCACTGACTATCTCTGTGACCTAATCCAATCATTCTAATCCTCACGAATCCCCACATGTATTGGCCTTTGTGGTTTTCCTTCAAATGAATACCCCGAAGTTCTTTCTGGCCCTGGAAGTTTGTACTGACAAATGCTTCCCCCCGAGATCGTCGAATGTCATGCCAAAGAGAGCTGCTTTGATCACTCCAAAGTAGCCTCCTACCTGCCTACATTACCTTATAATTTTATAAATTTACTTGCTTATTCTTTCCAATAAGAATTTAAGAATATAAGTTCCATCAGAGTCTGGCACTCAATTGTCTTGTTTGATGGTATATCCCAACACCTTGAATAGTACCTGGCACAAAGTGCCTCTTCTGTGTTGAGTGAAGGAATAGACCAAGGAAATGTGTAAGCAGAGATTATAGCGGAGTCCCACCTCACAGCAAACTCATGAAAGTCCCCAGGTGAGACCTGTAGAAGAACTGTCTAGCCAGTCCATAGAATAGTGAGATATAATAAAAGGTTGGGTTTTCAGCTTTATTAACATGTAAGTGACAAGTAAAATTATAAGATATTTAAAGTGTACAATGTGATGATTTGATATGTATATACACTGTGAAAGGATTTCCTTGTCAAGTTCATCCATCACTTCACATATTTACCTTTTTATAAAAAAAGATTTTGGTGAGAACATTTAAATTCTAGTCTGTTAGCAAATTTCAATTACACAATACAGCATTATCAACTATACTCACCCTGTTATATGTTAGATCCTCAGACTTTATTCATCTTATAACTAAATATTTGTACCCTTTAACCAAACTTTCCCTATTTCCCCATCCCCTAGCCCCTGGCAACCACTCTCTGTTTCTATTACCTCAACTTTAAAATAAAGGGTTGTTTTAAGCCTCTAAGTTTTGGAGTGGTTATTACATAGCAATATGAACAAAACAATCGAGAACATTTTCATTTATTTTAACTAAAATTATGCAACTTTAAATCAATGTTAGGGTACTCCAAATTCAACAATTTCCCACAACAGGGCACTCTAACCAGTCTAGTGTTTTACTTATCTATATGTTCTTTCAGCTATTTTTTTATTGCACTGTTAAAATCATCAAAATCTCCCTTTTGTCACTTTAAATGGATTCAATATTCCATAGAGTTCTTCTAGCCCTTTTAAAATTGGTATTTATATGTGTTTAGACACAGCAGGGTCTACATTGTCATTACCCCTTACTGGGGAGGGGCCCTGGGAATCACACAGTGCAAATACTAGCTGACTACTTAGGTGTTGATGATATACGATGTACACCAACTACACTGAGATTGCTTCTTCCCTCAACCCTTTTCCACCTGCCCCTAGAAGGGACTGGTGGGCTGAGTTATAAAGACTGGAGAAGACAAGTCTTTGAAAGTTTATTGGTTTTATATCTCAGAGATTGCTGGCTTCTGGGTTTGGGGAAACCTTGGGTCAAGGGGTTTTCATTCCATTGTTTTCTGGTCTCTTTCCTTTGTTGTTGCCTTCTACAATACATGGAAGGTCACTTTGACTGTGGAGAACTAAGGGACTATGGATGGAGCAAGAGAAAAGGAAGCAGGGTTTGTTTAATATTTGCCTCAAGAGAGAGGCAAAGAGGACCTTTAAGTTTCCTTCTGTAGTAGGTGGTCCACTCCTTTGATGGCCCCAGGAAAGATGTGAGGTTTCATGGCAGAAGCTGTGCCTATAAATAAAGATGTTAGCTTTGACTGAAGCACTAACCATCTTCCATCCTCTTTTTCCTCCTGAGAGTGACAGGGACAGAGTAGTAGTGGCCATGGCAGTGCAGTGAATGGATATGGTGACTTGTTTGTTTTGTCAGCGAGTAGGGCAGTAGGTAGGGAGGATTGTCTAGATCAAGTGACATAGGGCCACTATGGGTTTTTGTGGGCGATCCTGCAATACCCACCATAATTTTATAACATTGTTCTACCGGGAAATTGTTCTGTATTCTGCACAGCTGACCTACAAATGAATTTGGAAAGGACACATTTATGGAGTAAAGTATTTTACTTCTGTTAGCAAATATAACCACCAGAGGGCATATTTGGTTTAGGGAGACATAGCAAAACTTTTGTTCTAACCATGAGCATTGATTGTTAAACTTTTACAATTGCTGCAGATCTTCATTATTTTTTGTTGTCATGCTGCTTTAATATGTACTAACATAAATCTAGGTGTAAAAAAGCTTATGCTCTTATAAAATCAATACAAATTTATAAGTTTATAAAATTAAGTGCAAATGAATATTAATATCATGTGTGTGATGTTTTGCTAAAACGCTATCATCGCTTGCAAAATGAGTATGCTAAAATACACGATGTAGACTCGAGTTCATTGGCTGCTGCTATCAGGTTTTACTTCTCTCTCTCTCAGAACCACTACGTGTCTTTATTTAACAGGCCATGCTGAGGTTTTGAGTTCTGCTTGGCTTGAATATTTCACTATGTGTGAATTCTGCTTTTGTTCTCTTTTTGGCCATAGACAATTAAAGTTCTCCCATTTAGGGACAAAAAGTGGATCAATGTAAACAATGCAAACACAGGCAATTCACTGAAATTAAAAAAAAAACAACAACTTTAAATTGTCTAAGAAACCCCACAGACTTACAAGTTCAAATCTAGATCCCAATTTGCTAGGCTCTGCTATAGGTTAAAGGGCTCAAAATGTTTTAAGTATGGTGACTAACATCACAGTTTCCCTTGGTGGTTTATACCTTTTTTCCCTAGCACCCCTGTTTCACTTTCAAATGTGTCCTCATTTGGGTGATAAAGTATAAGGTTATATACCTTGTACAGGCCAGTCCTAGCGTGGAGTTTTATGGTCAGGAAAAACCTATGCCTTAGCAGTAGGAGTTAAGGAACAAAGAAGTTAAAGCCATTTACAGACGTTCCACAGGCTTTTTTCAGAAGCTCATCTGGTCCAATGAGTGAAGTCTTCAGAATTAAACAAAACTTCAGACACATTCTAATCTCCTTTTGTGACTCGGGCCTCAGAGGTTCCCCCTACTTTCCTCACTCTCAAAACACAACCTCAAAACACAGGCTATAAGATAAGAAATAAAGTGAAAGATTTAATGACAATTAGAATCCTCTGATATCTGAGAATATATAAGGTCATTTTAGGGTAGGAGGAGTGAAACTAACAAAAGGGCTGCATTTACTCAGAAAAGCTGGAAAACAGGACAGCCGTGTTGTGACCGTATGACATCATTTGGCTAACATTGTGTACTGGTTGCTACACAACAAAATGATTCCTCATCGCCAAGTCTCAAGACCAAGTTCAGTTGTCAGCATGACTTCAGATGGTTCAGGGTTAACAATAATGAAAAGATGCCACAAAGTAGTGCTTTTTAAGGAGATGGAGAAATATTTCTCTAAGAAATACATAAAGTATTCTCAGAGAAAGTGTGTGTGTGTGTGTGTGTGTGTGTGTGTGTGTGTACTGGACCAAATGCAATAATGAAAATGGTCCACAAACTGGAATTTGGTGAGATTGGTCTATTGAAGTGATACTAATGAGAGAATTCTGGCAAACTTGAGTCCTCATTCCTTCATAAGATGACTATTATTAGCATTATTTCATATTTATCAAGCCCCAGTTGGGGCAACCTGTCACAATAGACAAGGAAGAGAGAGGGGGAAAAAGCACTATTTGTCTATGGCATATGTATCACAGGCATTCAATGTGCCAAAAATGTCTTAAAAGTGGTCTATCGGAAGGTTTACCAGATTTCACACAGTTTTCAAGGATATAGTTGTTCCAGAGAGAAATCAATTCAATTCAATAAGCACCTTATATTGAATTAGTTAGATACTTGGGGTATACAAAAGTAAATAAAGTTGGATCTCTGTTCTAATAGGCTGTTTTCTAAGCTGAATTATTTTGAATACAACCTTCAAAATTTTTGCCATATCATTTATATTTTTATTTACTCTATTTTTATAACATCATTATTTAGTCAATCATTTCCTTATACCTCCACCTATATTAGCTGTGTCCTAAAGAATATGTGGAAAATCATGGAGTTGATGTTATATTTGTCTGTCTATCTATCTATCATCTATTTGTAAATCCTTGTGTGTACATATTTCTAATGTATATTTTTAAATAAACACAATTTTAAAAACTTTTCAAAATGTCTTTTTCTTGGACTATCTAACATAACATTGCACCAGTCTATGAGAATGATAATAGTAAGGAATACTCAAAGAAAACATTTTATAAGGGCAGAGTATGTCAGATGATAGAGGTCAAAGAAAGTGTTATTTATATAAGAAATCAAAGAAGAGGAGTTTAATTTTGTTTTTTTTTGTTTGTTTGTTTGTTTGTTTGGTTTTTTTTGAGGAGTTTAATTTTGATTGGGTGCATCGATGAGGCCTATTTACAAGATACTGTATTTGAGGAGGTTTTAAAAATATCTAAGTCTAATTTTTTTTTAAACTAATGAACATGGCAAAATGGTAAGATTTGACAAAGCGTAGTGGTGAGTGCACAGATACTCCTCCTGTGTTACTCAAAGTGTGACTTGAGAAAAGCATTCCAAGTAGAAGAGAAAGTATGAGTGGAAGCAGAGAGTCCTGAAAAGCAGGCTGGGTGTCTGGTTCTGTTGAAGGTGAGTCCCGGAAAATTAAGATGCAGTTGGATTATGCAGGACCCTGGCTAAGTGGTCCTGACTAAGACAACTGCATGTGTGGGAAACTCCTGGGGGTTTCTGATGAACAATATATGGTCAGAGCAATAGATTAGGAATAGAACTCTGGGAGAAATTTGCAAGATGTGGAGAGCTCAGATTTGAAAGGATCTTATAATAATGATTCAGGTGAAAAGATAGTGGTCTGTCTAAGCTCCCTAACATCCTGATTTGCTCCCTTGTCCTGCGTAGTTGCATTCTGTTTTTATTTTTTAAAAAATCTATTTCCACTAGGCAGTGATAGTTCCTCCTTCCTACCCCAGATCCTTTGTAGTCTCATGCAACTATGTTATAGAAAAGGGGTTGGTAAACCTTTTCTGTAAATGACCAGATAGTATAAATATTTTAGGCTTTACAGTCCATAAAGTATCGGTTGCAACTATTCAACTCTGTTGTAGCAAGAAAAGCAGCCATAGACAATATATAATGAATGGGGGTGGTTGTATTCCACTAAAACATTTATTTGCAGACATTGAAATTTAAATTTCAGATAACTGTCACATATCAGTAAGAAATAGGTGCTTTGAAAACTAAGACAAATTATGACAAGAAAGCTATGAAATTACTTCAAAAACAGGAAAGTATTTTATGACTAAATATTATGTAAATTAGCATAAAGAGAATAAAAAAAGACTGAGATTAGAAAAGGAGAAAAGGCTAGGGAGAGAAAGTGACAGAAAGGAAACAGGCAGAATCACAGCTGCATTGCAAGAGAAACAGCACTGTTAAGAGAGAGAATTTAATTTAAAATAAAAACTGAGGGCTTGACTGGAGGAGCGTTTACTTTAGAAATAATGCTTTTAAGAGACTTGGAAAGTTATAATACAGGACTGTTACCCATACACTGGTCAGAATAGACTATCCCAAATTTTGTAAAGAACAATTTTGTCCACCTCTTTATATCTCTTGTCTTAAATCCTTAGAATGCTCCCAAATGAAATATTACAAACCTTCCTCAGGAGGGCTCAAAGTTTTAGGAATTAAAGCGAATAGCAGTGTCTGGCTTTCACGTGAGAGGTTTCTCAATTCATTTCCAGGCTCAACTCCGGGATAATTTGTGTTCCATTGTCTGTCTAAGCTTCACAGGTGGTGATAGTTAACATTTTTTTAAAAGGGAAGAGAATCTTTCATTTTATCATTAAGTGTCAAGAAGAGGTCATTTGTAGAAAAAAAGGTTTAATAATATGCAGAAAGCACAGCCCCAAGGGTCTCTATGAAGACTTCTGCCTCATATGTAAATGGGTGAATGGATGGAAATACTACCTTTTAGTAATGCAGGCTAGACAAGAGCAATAAATAATCAGAGGAATTAAAAATTACAATGATACATATCGACTTAAGGAAAAAATACTCAAAAGATCTCTGAGGAGCCCAAGGTAAAAATGGTGATGCTAATCATGACACTAAAAAAAATCAAACAAGTCCATGATCATTTAAAACACAAAGGGGAGTCTTAATGAGTGTTCCAATCTCCTGCAGAATGAACTAGTCTAGTTCTGGAGTCTGAATAATATTCATCTACAGGGTCTGGAAGAAGTAATGCCCTTTCTTAAGTAATTGAAGTATTGTTATGTTACAAAATTACATCCTTATGATTTTGTAATAAAAGATTTGGTATAGATTGCCAGCTCACAAAAGAGGGCATTACTTCTGCCAGACCCTATATATAAAAACTTTCAGATTTTAAGAAAAATAAAAATTTCCTGAGGTTCATAGTAAGTATAGCATTACCAAAACTGATTACTGTAATTATTTCAGCAACTAATTATTGAGTGTCAACTGTGCTAGTCACTGTATAGATTAGTAAGACTCAGTGCCTATGTTCAAGAAGCTTACTATATACATACATACATGCATACCTCAAGGGGGACACAACCACAAAATTAATTATAATGTGGCTGATAATAAGTAAGCAAGAGGTTCAAATATTTTTGAGTTAGGAGGAATAAAGTATTATACCCTATTAAGACAATCAGGAAAATTTTCATGAGGAAAGTAGCATTAGAGATGAGAAAATACATTTTCATAATCTGGGATATGAGAAAAGAGCATTCCAGGCAGTGGGTATGGCAACAGCAAACACACAGAAGCAGGAAATCAGGAGAGGTTTTTAGGAAACTGAGTAGCTACATTACCAGAGTATAAACTATATATGAGATATATATGTGTGTGTATATATACGAGATCTGACAATTAAGTTTGTGAACTTGCCACCGTGTACTTACATTGGGCAGCAACGTACAAACAACTTGGTAAGGTGTCATAACCTTGGTATATCTGTGTCTCACAGCTGTGTTCATGTTGACATGTGATGGTGTCTTGCTGCATGGAGTTCATTATTGTTGCCTGTTTTTGTATGCCATTGCAGGTTTGCTGGAGGTTGAACTAGAGCAATGAACAAACATTACATTTCTTGTTAAAATTGCCAAAAGTTTAAGTGAAATCAGGGACATGTCAGTCCAAGTTTATGGGCATAATGCCATGAAGAAAATGGCAGTGCACAAATGGATTAAACGTTTTTCTGAGGGGAGAGAGAGCATCACTGATGAAGTCAGGACAGCCAGTAACAGGGCAGATGAACTGATGAAAACACTGCAAAAATTCATCAAAATGTGCATCCAAGTTGTCAGCTGTAGAAAGCATAACAGACCAAGTAAACATTGAAAGAGGAACAGTTAGGAAAATCTTAACTGAAAATCTTGGCATGAGAAAGGTGTGTGCAAAAAATGGTCCTGAAGGAGTTCACTGATGAACAAAAGCAAAGGAGAGTCGAAGTTTGCCAAGACCTTTGGGAGAGGCAAGACGATGTTTTGGGCTGTTACCACTGGTGATGAAACAGGGATGTACCAATATGACCCTGAAACAAAGTGTCAAAGTGCACAATGGAAATCAGCCAATCTCCACAGCCAAAAATGTTCCATCAGTCCAAATCAAGAGTTGAAACAATGTTGCAAATCTTTTTTTTATATCAGAGGTATTGTTCATTATGAATTTGTACCGACCGGACAGTCAACCAAGTTTACTATTTGGAAATGCTAAAAAAGCTGCATGAAAATGTTAGACAAAAATGACCTGAATTTTTCATCAATAACTCATGGCTCTTACATCACAACAATGCACCAGCTCCAGTCATAAATGCCTCTATTTTTCATATTACACGGCTGGATATATTCCAGACAGCATATATACATAGCTACACACACACACACACACACACACATAAAAACATATACATATGTGTATACACACATATACACATATGTATATTTTATACACACACACACACACACACACACACACATATATTTTTGGAAAGGAAGCAGTAGGAAATACAACTGGAGAAGTAGGTAGGAATTAAATTATAAGGGACTTTTCATTCATTCACTAATTCAACAAACATTCACTGAACACCTGTACCTGGCACAATGTGACAAAAATACAAGGAGGCTTGAGTGCTATAACCACATCACCTGTGTTCACAGACTTTCACAACTAGAGACCTAAACATTCTTTTAATAAAATGAAGTCACATTTGTCTGCCCCCTGAATTTCATATTCAATTAGTCAAATTTGTCAATGGTGGTGGTCTGAATCCATGTGAAGACAGATGCCTTCTCACAGGGGTTCAAAAGTAATTTTGAGGAAGGAAAAAAAAACACATTCGTGACCAATTACACTTTCAAGTTACACTCCAGTTTCAAGGAACTAGGTCAAATCCCTTAGCTGGTTTGAAAGATTTTAACCTGTTCCTCTCTGGAAATAATGACTTCTGCAGCATGTGCCACAAGAGGCTGGTCCAGCTCAGGTTGTCCTGGTGAGGGTGATATCATGATGATAAATCATGGCTCAGTGGCTTACCCACCAGACTGGCCAAATTTGGGATTTATCAATTGGAAGCTACTGCTAAAGAATTCCAAGGACAAATTCTTGCAGCTGTTTTCAGCCTTGAACATGATTAGAATATTAATATGTCAGCTAGAGGTGGCACACGTTGAGGATCTGTTTAAACTACAGCAACCCAGATTTTAAAGTGGCAAATACGGACATGCTGGCTATTAAAATAAAGAGGGTATGCCTACATTTAAACACTTTGAAAAAGAAATGTGAATAACATTACAAATAGAAATGGAAGTAATTGAAATGCAGAGCAATTATGTAGATGACAAAATGAAATGCAAGAATATATTAGGGAAAAGGCCATAACAAAAGATTATCACTAACTCAAGGAGTTATAATAAGGAGGCTTCCTAGGCTCAGTGTTAATTGTGGATCAGGTAGGGAAGGGGCTTAAAAGCTATCTCACTTTGAAGCCTGAATCTGTGAACTCCCTGTCCTTAGGGTTTTTTTTTTGTTTGTTTGGTTTTTTTGTTTTTTTTGCTTTTTGGTATGTGGGTAGCTCCCTGACTGGGAATCGAACCCAGGCCGCAGCGCTGACAGCACCAGCGCTGAAGCCTTAAGCCACTACACCATCAGGGAACTCCTCCTTAGGGTTTTAACTTAGGCCTGACCTTAAACACTTCAGAAATTGCTGCCAAACTTATCTTTGCATCCAGGAAGCAGCACTGCAGGTCCTAACACAAAGCTTCTGGGTCTTCAATGGCCTCACTGACAAAAATGAATTTACCTATTTTTTTACTACCACTTACATGTTAGTCTTCTAATAACGTAATGTTTCGGAATACCTAATGATTGTCCTTTCACCCACTCAATCTAAAATTCATGTTGGACCAGTCCAATCATGAAAATGGCCTACGTTTGATCCCCGAGACAAATGTATGAACCATTTTTTAAATCAAATTTCTGCCAGGTGACCATTTATTTAATTTAGTCAATCAGTGTATGTGTTCGAGTGCCTAATAAATTCCTAACACTGTGCTCGATACTTGTCTGAGGCTAACAGCTGTGCTATATGATCAACACAATTAAATAAAGAAAGGTATCAGACAGCATCCAATTAGCTGTTATCTCGCTCCTTTCTATGTACTGTGTGAAGAAGGCCCGCTTGTCAAACCACCTTGCTACCATGGTGACAGTTACTAAGAAATGCACAGATCCATATATGAATGGATAACAGAGTTCAGTTTTGTTGTTTTTAAATATGTAGTTTTTCCAGTCAGATGAATAATTTTTAATATAGGTTTCCAATTTTCTGTACGGATACTCTGTATTGAAGTCCTTAAAAAAAAAAAATGGAACCAAGAGGTTGTGGACCCATCCATGCTGACCCCACACAGTTTGGTGGTTTTCCCATTGCTGGGGCGCAGGCTTTAACCTTCACATGTAGTTTGGAATGACCTCAAACTCCCAGGCTTCTAAATTTGTCTAATTCTTTAATATACAGGTTAGATTCCTCAAGGTTACCCCAAGGTCAAGAAGGAATTCTTGAAAATCTCTCACTCTAAATTCCTGTTTTTGTCTCTCTTGTGGTTGCTATGTTCTTTTCGCCCTACCTCATCCTAGTTGTGACCAGTGTCCTCTCATTTATTCCCCAAGCACCATTATATACAAGTGGATGTTTATATAGACTATTATATTGAAAGTCAGGGAATAATACTATAGCACAGGACAGGAAAGAAAGCATCCAAAAGTTCTTTAGCCAGTTTCAACATAAGGAATTTCTCCCAGGTCCTGCCTACTGTCATTTTGCTCACACTTCCTTCTCCTCCATCTCTTTTGTGAGTTCTTCAGATCTAAATCTCTGTAATTTTATTATTCCAATCAATGTAATTCTTATTGTCAAACCCTTTCCCATATGGACCCACAACCCCAAAAGATCCATCATTTTCTTTTCTTCCTCAAACAAAGGTTCTGTTTACCCCAGAAGTGAATTATGCCATTCATCCAAAATATAAACAAGCAGCTAAAAATAGCTATTTTTAAAAGTTATTTTCTTTCCCTTTTCACATGCTTTTTTGGCTTAATTCTCCCATTTAATATGTAGCTTTTTTCCTGAGACTGTTTGAACTATAGATATAAAGTCAGAGTTTCAGAAATACTCTGCATTGTGCATAAGTCATTCATTATTTGGGGAGAATTCTAGTTCTTTTTTTTTTTTTAATGGAATGCTTCATGAATTTGCATGTCATCCTTGTATATAGGGGCCATGCTAATCTTCTGTGTATTGTTGCAATTTTAGTATATGTGCTGTCCAAGCAAGCTAGTTCCTTTTTAAAATTTCATTTTCTAAAAAGTGATTCCTCAAAGATTCAGAAAAGCTATGAAATGATTTGTGATTCTCTGATTGCCTTATAAGAGACAGGGAACAGAATAAAAACTAGCTCCCTGTAGACAACTCCATACTATATCTGGCATTATCCACAGGCCAAGACCCTTTAACATGCACATGGCACAATCTTCATAAAAGAAAACTTTCCGCATTTAGTCACAGGAGTAGATGCTTGGGTAGTGACCACAGCTCTGCTTTAAGGATAAGAATCTTGTCTCTGACTACAAAAAAGTTTCCAAAGGTGCAGAGTACTGATTTCTCTGAGGCAACCCTATATTACATTTGAATGTCACTCCTAAAAGGAAGGTAACGTATGACAATAAGTACAGCATCTTCTGAAGATGGGTATTTCCCCTTGGACACATCTCAGTCTCTCTCTCTATATGTATACCTCTCATGAGTCTATGTACCATAGAGGATGTGAGAAAACCATACTATAATATTCCTATAGGAATTTAGAATTTAAAGGGTGAGAAAAGTCTTACTATACATAAGTAATAATTATGGAATGAAAAAATCAAGTAGAATTTATTTAGAGAGGTCTAGAATTTTAGAACTAGAAGTTTTTTTTTTTTGTTTGTTTGTTTTTGTATCTGGGTAGCTCCCTGGCTGGGAGTCGAACCCAGGCCGCAGCGTTGACAGCACTAGCACCAAAGCCTTAAGCCACTACACCACCAGGGAACTCCAGAACTAGAAGTATTTTAAAAATCAATCACTGATTTGCAGAGAAAATGAGCTCAGAAGGGTTAGTAGTTTACCTGAGGTTGCACAGTGAATTAGCAGCATAGCCAGGAAGAGACCATAGATAATAAGAACTTTGTCTATCTTACCACATTTAACAAATATTAAGCATCAATACTATATAAGGATGTATACAGCTTGAGCGAACATACATAAAATGCGTAGTGCAATGTCTAGAATCATCAGCTGTCATCATTATCACAATCATCATCATTATTATAAGGGTTAAGAGTATAAATTTTGATATTAGCCAGACTTTAAAGTGAGTCCCGTTCTGCCACTTACTGTGTAATAGTAAATAAGCTACTTACCTTCTCTAAGTCCCAGTTTCTTCATCAAAAAATGTGAATAAAAATAGTGTCCACCTAATAGGATAGTTGTGAGGATTTTATATACACTTATGTGAGTGAGTGTGTGTGTATACTTTCAAATAATATCTGTTCCATAGTATTTATTAACCTGTATAGGTATACAGAGAGTCAAACAAAGACACACACACACACACACACACATATATATGGAGTATCAGTGGCACTTCCTTTGCCATGTCAAAAAGGAAACCAGAAGTTAACATTTACTGAGCCTTCCCTATATACAGGTATCAGCACAGAAAAGTATGTTAGAAAGAAAATAGTAGAAATGTTATTTGCGATATTACAGCACAAGAACTATTTATTATTCTCAACAAATAAGAGGGCTGTCTGGACAGTATCCAGCTATGTAATATGAAAAATAGAGGCATTTATAGCTGGATTTTTTCCAGACAGCCCTCAGATACAATTATCTACACAATGATAAATATCTACCAATTATCTACACAGTGATAAATAAGACCGAGTTTTGGCTTTCAAGGAGCTTGCAGTCTAGTGGAGGAAGAAACAGACTATTACAATATGGAGTGATATACACATCGCAGAGCCCAAGGTAAGAGCAACGGAAACTCACAAAAAGGCATCCCATCCAGTTAGGATGGAGCGGGGGAAGGGAGCAGCAGAGGTTTCTCAAATAAAAGAATAAGGAGTTGGCCAAGGATGAGGAGAGTTGGAAAAGAGCCTAAAACCACAGACTAGCTGCGGTGGGTACTCTGAATTGACTCCCAGCACCCATTCCAAACCTCTAGTGTGCTTTCTAATACTGCAGGGGCTAAAGAAAGAAAATCCACATTTCCCCCATCTCCATGTGGTCAGGGTTCTGCTTCTGCCAATTAGAATTACTTGGAAGGTGGATCCAAGCTGGAGTGACCTCCTTTGTTTCTGGTGGCAAACTCAGCGTGGACACACCAGGCCTTTCTGCAGTGCTATTTCAGTGTCTAGGTACTATTATAACTTCGTGGGTGTTGAGTAGTATTCACAGGGACAGCAGGTTTTCAGATCCTCGGATCACAGCTAAAGCGGTATGTCTTTGAACTCAACAGTACCAGTAGAGTCCTTTGACTCCCCACCTTTCTGATTACTGCAGAGGTAGCAGCTATCCCGGACCAGTCCAGCAGTCCTATCCTAGGACTCATTCTTGGAGGCTCTACAAAGTAGCCTTTAGCCTTTCTACTTATTGTGTAAACTACTGATTCCCTGTATTAAATCTCTTTTTGTTTAAAATAGTGTGAATGATTCCTATTTCTTGCACCTAATATAGCTACAGAATACAAAAACAAAATGTACCATAAATAATATAGTTTGCAGGAGTCGTCAAACTTTTTTTATATTGGGCAAAGATAGTGAACATTTTAAGTATTGTGAGCCACTTATGATCTTGATCTCCTCTTCTTCCAGCTCAGTGTTCACATTGTTGTGCAACAATCTCCAGAATGTTTTCATTTTGCAAAACTGAGACTCTATACTCTTTAAATAACAATTCCCCACTTCCCCCTCCCTCCTCCCAGGCCCCTGGCAACAACCGTCATATAATCCTTTCTGTCTCTATGAAACTGACTACATACATCACGTAAGTAGAATCATACATTATTTGCCTTTTTGTAACTGGCTTATTTCACTTAGCATAATGTCCTCAGAATCCATGCTGTCCTCAAATACTTGTAGCATGCCACAAGACTCCCTCCCGCCCTTCCTTCCTTCCTCTCTTCTTCTCGCTTTCCTCTATAAGGCTGAACAATATTCCATTGTATGTACATACCACATTTTCTTTATCCACTCATCTGTTTACAGACATTTAAGTTGCTCCCACCTCTTGGCTATTGTAAATAATGCTGTTACAAACATGGATGTGTAAATATCTTTTTGAGATCCTGCTTTCAATTTTTTTGGATCTATACCCAGAAGTGGGATTGCTGGATCATACGCAATTCCATTTTTAATTTTTTAAGGAACCACCACACTGTTTACCTATGAACAGTGTACAAGGTTTCCAATTTCTCTACATCTTTGCTAACACTTACTATTTTCTGTTGGGTTTTTTTTTTTTTTAACAGTAATTATCCTAATGAGTGTGAGGTGATACCTCAATGTGGTTTTGATTTGCATCTCTCTAATGATTAGTGAGGCCTCTTTTAATATGCTTGTTTGGCCCAGTTTTAAGTCAGATTATGTTTTTTTGTAGAGTTGCAGGAGTTCTTTAGATATTCTGGATATTAACCCTTCATCAGATGATTTCCTTAAGGTTGCTTTTCCACTGTTGTTCATGCCAGTCTAGTGTTAGTCTGTGCTCAAGTCTAGTCTGGAACAACTTGGCCCACAGTCTGGCTAGACCTGGAGCCATCTTCCATCCTAAAGACACTAATGGAAATAAGATAGAGTATCTTTATCTTGGACATTACAGATCCCAGATACTGTTATTCCCTGTGATATTGAAAGCATCCTCATGCCTTTACTTTGAACTAGAAGCAGCCAACCTGAGGTTTCTGGGGCTGTAGACTTAGAAACAGCCTCAGAATGGGTGAGTAAGTGGGAGTCCTGGAGGTAGATTCATCAGATTCAGGTTTTTGCATTGTTAAGTGCCTACCACTAGAAAGCTGAAATCAAACCAGAAAATTTAAGTATCTATTTGTTGTGCTCCTTTTTACTTCAAATGGTAGTTTCGTTCTGCTTCTTTAGTTCTCCATGTTTATTCTAAGGGAATAAAATATTTCAACCCTAGAGACCTTAGTGATTTCCAATCAAATATATGGAGAATTAATTCAAGACATAGTCTAAAATGCAACCCAGTTCACACAATACTTGCTCCAAAAAGAAACCTTGTCAATTCTGTATCAGTCAATATGAACACCGTGACATGGTACATTTGCTAAAATACCCGATTTGAGAAGTACTAATTGGCAGCATAAAAAAGGCACAGGGATGTAAAGTACAACACAGGAAATATAGTTAATGATACTGTAAGAAATACATATAGTGTCAGATGGGTACTAGACTTATCAGGGTGATCATTTCATAAGTTACATAAATGTCTAACCACTCTATTGTACATCTGAAACAAATATCATGTTAACTGTAATTAAAAAATTAAAAAATATATATTCTATTTGAAGAGGTAAGATTCTGATTTATAAGAGATCAATTTCCTATTCCAACCACTTGTCTCTTTAGAAAAATATAGGAAGTCAAATGTGCACTATTTTTCTGGTCCCCATAAGAAAAAGAAAATGGACTGGGTGGTGAACTTATACAAGTGACAAGGCACCTATGTAATCCTTGCTAACAGATGTCACCCCAGTAAGTCTAACAATAAAAATAAATTTAAAAAGAAAAAGAAAATGGGAAGGTTACAGACAAAGCTGCATATGGTCAAGAAGGAGAAATACTGGAAATGCAGGATCCTAGTGCTCTCCCTCCCTGACTTTGCTATTCAAGTTATTTATGGACAACAATATTCATCACTATATTACTTCTCACCATGAATGTCAGAACCATGAATTATGAGGGGATAAAGTATCTCAATCCTAGAGACCTTAGTGATTTTCAGTCAAATAGAGAGAGAGCTCATTCATGACACAGTCTAAAATGCAACCCAGTTCACGTAATACTTACTCCAAAAAGAAACCTGGCTGATTCTTTATCAGTCGATATGAACACCAGGACATGTACATTTGCTAAAAATATCCTATTTGAGATGTACTAATTGTCCTAAGTGACATTTATAAATGACTTTAGCTGTAAATAACAAAAAGAACAGGTAAGAAATGATACCAGTTTTGGTGGTCCCATTTTATTTGGAAGGCAAAACTTTCTGGATCTTCCCTCATGACCTCAAAAATTCATAGCTTACTTCCCAATGGCTCGAATTTACACTACCTCTAGTTTAAGTAAAGCTAAGAAAATGAAATACATGGGAATATTTAGTTTTCCCATCCTAGAGGCAGGTAAGTAAGAGAAAAATTGGGAACCTGTGTCAGTTTACTTAGTTTTAGGTCTGCCACAGTGAAGTCCAGGAAACAGCAAGATATCTAAGAGCACAAGATTGAGTAAGTATGATGTGCCATATGAATCCCAGGTGGCTGTTAAAATTATGGTAGAGAAAAATACTTAATTGCATGCAAAATTATTCATAAAATCTTGTCAATGAAAAAGTTAACATACAAAACAACAGATAAGAAAAACATTAAATTTGAGGTGGAATAAGTTTAGATATATTTAAAACACTTAGACAGATATGTGTATAAAGAATTGCAGCGCTGTTCACAGTGGCCAAAGCATGGAAACAACCAAAGTGCCCTGCAATAGATGACTGGATAAAGAAGCTGTGATACATATACACAATGGATTATTACTCAGCTGTAAGAAAAGATGAAATACTGCCATTTGCGACAAAATGGATGGATCTGGAGGTCATCATGCTTAGTGAGATAAGCCAGACAGAGAAAACAAGGAACTGCATGACTTCACTCATATGCAGAATATAAAACTGAAAGCAAAGAAAAAAGAAATGAACAAACAAATAACCCATGGACACAATCAATGGTTTAATGTTTATTTGGGGATGAGTGGGTTAGGGAGGGGAGAAAGGGGAGGGGGTGGGAGAGGAGGGGGGAAGCTAAATATAAGGTGATGGAAAGAGAAGTCACATTAGGTGGTGAACTTATTATACAACAAGTGGACAATGCACTGTAGAACTCTATGCCTGAAACCTATGTAATCCTTGCTAACAGATGTCACCCCAATAAGTCTAACAATAAAAATGAATATAAAAAAATAAAATAAAGAAAAAACTAGAACTTACGTTCTGAAAATGTTGACTTGGGTTGGGTTTTCCAGGAAACAGACCGAGGCAGAGACTTGCATGCAGGTGGTTTACTGGAGAGCGCTCTCAGGAACAGCACCTGCACAGAGGCCAGACAGGGTAAAGGGAGAAGGCAGCTGCAGGGCAGCGGCCACAGATGCTTCAACTGGTCCCACGGGAAGTTCTAACACTGGATGTCCCAGACTGTCCCAATTGAGGGACTATGCCCTTGTACCTCCATAATTGACCAGCCACTGGTCTGAGGCAGTTTCCTTCTCAGAAAGCGGTTTTGGAGAGGAATTCAATTGTGAACCATCAGCAGCCAACATTCCCGGAGGCTGCGTGCTGGGATCTGGGAAGTACACCACAGCATCCACCAAGAATGTCAACAGGGGTTGCATCTGGGTTAGGGAATTATGGCTGGTTTTCTTGCTCTCCTTTTTTTTAAAAAACATTTTTCTAAATTTTCCACAATGAACATAGCATTGTCTTAAGGATTAAATGAGTTAACTCATGTAAAGCACTTAGCACAATTCCTGAAATTTATTAAGTACTCAATAATTTTAGCTATAATTATTTTGTATTTAGAAATATGTACAGACATATAAAACAGTTTTGAAAGAAAACATAAACGTAGATATTGTCAAGAAGAAAGTATGAAATATAGTTAAAATAATAATTGATCTTGCTGCTCATTTGGCTTATTTTATGTATGAAATTTTTTATAACATTTTTTTCTAGCATTGCCCAATAGAATTTTTATGATGATGGAAATTTTGGTATTTGTGCCATCCAATAAAGTAGCCCCTAGCTACAGGCAGTTCCTAGGCATTTGAAATGTGGCAAGTGCAAATGAAAAATGAATTTTTAATTTTGTTTGGCTTCAATGCATTTAAATGTAAATAGCCACATATTGCTAGCGGCTACCAAATTGGACAGTGCAACTCTATACCAATACTAGGCAATGATTAGAGAATAGATCTAAAATATTCTTTCTCTCTTAAAGCTTCAATTAATTCCTCAACTCACTACCCCTTATAATCCCCTAATCTTGATTTCAAAATCACATTATATTTAGATGTGTAGAAAAACAAATGGGAAGAGTTAATTCAGTGTAAACAGTGTTCTTTTTGGTTTGTTTGTTTTTTTTGTTCAAACTATTCTACATACAACAGGGAAGTAATTTAGTTGAAAGTTAGGTGCTAAAGGGCTATATGATGTATTACTAATTGTGAGGTGTTTTTTTTTTTTTTAGTAAATAATCTGAAAAGAAAATAAAAGAGGTTGTTCCATATCAAATATCTAATTTTTCTTGGTAAGCCAAAAAGATTACTCACTGAAATCATATATTTCAACCATATTGTCAATATGGTAAGGGAGATAGCTGCAGAGATAATCTGAGAATGCCTGAGTAACGATATGGAAGTCTCTTACCTCTGAGATGGGAGGCATATGTGTATGGAGATAACTCATTAACGGCAGTCATGTTTGGGGAGGAAAGAGACACAGATCTTGTATCTCAGCCCTCAGTCAATTACTGACTATATGTACTTTGGATGCATTACTTAATTTCTCCATAATCAAACAGTGATAACTGCACCAACCTTGAATTTGTTGAAAAATTATTAAAGTACCTGGCACATAGTAAGTGCTAAATCAATGACAGTCTTATTATTATGTTAGAAAATAGATCAGCAAAGGGGTAGTAAGCACAAATAATATAAAATTTGGATAGTACATAATTAACTGGCATATAATCATTAAATTATAAAATTATTTTGGTATATGTTACTTTAGATGTATACTGACCACACATGAAACTAAGTCCACTGTTTATCAAATAAATGAAAGAATGAATGCTTGAATAAACACCTTGCCCTGTTCTTAATGTCCTTTTGTCTCCCAAAATGGGTTGTTATCACTAAAATGATTTTGAAACTGGCATTGTCACTAGAGATATTTTCAAAGAACCTATAAAGAGCAGTATCAAATCAATGACCTAGAACAGTTATTTTTCTAGACTTAACAGGAAAGAGTATGGCTTAAATTAAGAAACAATGCCTTGAGGCTTGCATCATTAAACATTTTTAAGAAGACAGAAAAGTATCTTCCATGCTGGACATGTCATCATCATCTGTGGTTGCCAGCCTTCAGATAGCTTCCCTTGAAATATACTTTCTAGTATTCATGTCCTTCCCTTGTCTCCTGCCCAAATTCAATCAAGGCTGGCTCTGAAAATGGCCAGTGATGGGTGACTTCCAAGGCTCTGTCATAAAAGGCAGTGTAGCTTCTGCTTTGGTCTCTTAGAGTGATCACTGTTTCACATTAAGCCAGTTGGCATGCTATGAGGAGGACACTGGAGCCATCCTGTGAAGAGGCCCACGTGGCCAATAGCCTGGGCCAACTTGCAAACATGTGAGAGAGACACCTCAGAAGTGGATTCTTCAGCTCTGGAAAAACCTTTAGATGACCTCAGCCCTAGCCAACATCTGACTGCAACGTTATGGGAGACTGAAACAGAAATGCCCAATTGAGCCACTCCTGAATTCCTGACTCACGGAAACTATGAGCTAATACATGATTTTTACTGTTTTAAAGCCACTGAGTTTGGGGGTTATTTGACATGCAGCAGTACATAGCTAACACCATCAGTAACACACACTTACTGCTACTGTAAAAAGTATCCTGCTTATGGGCTGAACCATATATTATTCAAGGTAACTTCTTGCCTCATAGCTTTAATGTTTTAATAGCTTTACATGTCATTAACTCTACATCTTTCCTATAAAATTCTTATGAGAATCCTAAGAATCAGCCAATCAAATATTTAACAAACATCCATTAGATTCAAAGTATTATTGAGTTGCTGTGCTGATTAAAAGGTATGGCCATGCTAATGATAACAATAATAGTAACAATAATGATAGGCATACTAATATTTATTAAGCATCTACTTTGTCTTAGACACTGTTCTAGATACTGTATACATACTCTCATTGAACCTTAATACAGTAAAATCTCAGTTAACCAGCACCCATGCCAGGTGAATGTGGCATTATTTCTTCCATTTCTTTGCTGGTTGCTTGAGAGTGCTGGTTGCTTGAGTTTCGATTAATGGAGAGTCTACTGTATACACTGTATTGTCAAATGTTTTCCAGAAAGTCACATCAAATTATCTCCCATCTGTAATGAATTAGAACAGATTCACTAAATGTTTTCCAGCACTTAAAAAAAAAGTTTTGTTTTGTTGTTTTAAACCTGATAGGTGAAAAATAGAACAGTTTAATCTGCATTTCTAGGATTACTACATCTTGATATGTTAACCACATTATGCCCTTAACTGACATATGTCACAAATATTTTTTTCCCAGTCAATCTCTTTGTTTTTAACTTCTTCCAGTTTTTATAATTAGAAGTTTCCTCTATCCCTAGATCAACTTAAAATTTCAGTTATATTTTTTCTAGTTTGTTTATGGTTTTGTTTCCTTACACATGTAATTATTTTTGTTGCAGGATACAGGGTAAAGGTGTCTCCTTTACTGTGAATAACTTTTCCTTTCCCCACTGACTTACGGTGCCATCTTCACTGTCTAAGAAATTCTTATATTAGTTGGATATGTTTATGAGTTTTATAACCCTCTTTCATTGCCTGTTGGTTTTGGAGCTAGCACTACACTGTTTTTTTTTTTTATTACTAGTTTCTACTCATTCATCATGAACCATCACATTCTCCTCCAGAAAGCCTCTCTGATTATTCCTAAAAATGGTTGACTCCTTTTTCATCTTTATCACATATAAAATTCTGTGTTGCAGTTAACAGGGTTGATCCTAATCAATAACATTCTTGAGAGAAGTGAACAGGTATACTATATAGTCATTAAAATTAAGCTATGGGATTCGCATTAAAAGGCAGTGACGGCAGAATAACTCTAATGTGACAAAAAATCAAAATAGAAAAATTCCCTCACTTTTTCAACAAACACTACTGTGCTACTCATTATGAAAAGATTATAAAGGTGGGTGAACTCAAGATTCTCCCTTAGGGAGCTCACTGCTTAGTAGAGGCAAGAGACAGGTAAAAATATACATGATTACAATAGCCAAGACATGAAAGCAAACCTAAGTGTCCTTCAATGGATTACTGGATCCTTCCATGTTGTTGCAAATGACAATATTTGATCATTTGTATGACTGAGTAATATTTCATTACACACACATATGCAGAGGGTGCCAAAAAAATGTATGCACATTTTAAGAAAGGAGAAAAAATTGTATTAAAATTACAATAATATATATGGTAGTGAAAGATGAATACAAGTCACATTTGACTTCTGCAATTACAAGAGGTGCTCAAAGTGGTTACCATCAGAATCCAAACACTTCTGATTACAGTGAACTACTGCTTGAGCAACGTTGACCAAAGTGTTCACTAGTATCACTGCACACGCTGTGTATATATATGTATAAATAAAGAGAGAGATGCCAGAAAAATATATTCACATTTTAAGAGATGTTACCTGTATATTAGATAGATGCTATCTGTGTATTAAGTGCTGATGGTAACCACTTTGAGCACCTCTTGCAATTGCAGAAGTCAAACATGACTTGTATTCATTTTTTATTATCGGTATATATTATTACAATTTTAATAGTTTTTTTCCTTTCTTAAAATGTGTATATATTTTTTGGCACCCTCTGCATGTGTGTAAAGGAATATTACTCAGCCATAAAAATAATGAAATATTTTAATTTGCGACAACATGGATGGATCCTGAAAGTATCATGCTAAGTGAAATAAGTCAAATGGAAAAGAACAAGAACCATATGATTTTACTCATATGTGAGATATAAAACAGAAAGCAACAAACAAATAAATAAATGCAGACATAGACAACAATGTGGTGGTTACCAGAGGGCAATGGGGTAGGCGAGGGATAAAAAGGGTAAAGGGGGTTAAATATATGGTGACAGAAGGACACTAGACCTTGGGGGGGCATACGATGTAATATACAGATGATATGTTATAAAACTGTACACCCAAAACTTGTGTTATTAACCAAAGTTACCCCAATAAATTTAATTTTAAAAATATATGTGATTAAATCATGTGATTAAGTACCATAAAATAAGCATGTACAAGGGAGGAGAAAGGAAAAAACTAACTTAGTAACTACTGGGCAGTGTTCCAGAGTAGTGAACGTACCTATGAGCTGGGTATATGATATTTGTTAAATGTTAAAGAAATTTGAAATTAATCTGAATGACAAAGTGCACCAATTTAGATCCTTTAACATAAGTTACATTAATTTATTCTTCATTCTGGGACCTTTTTAATAAAGAGTAATATAGTTTGGTTAATATGGACAAACTGAAGAGAAGTTCTGCTTGGAAGCTGTTTGTTAACATGAACCTTGATATGACTGGAAAAAGATACGGGTGAGAATTAACCCATAGTGTGTGACTAGGGGAAAATTAGACATGGAGATGATATAAACCTTTACCTAAATCAGGCTTGTAATCTGTAAACCACTTACATGACTTAAAAGCTATGAGGGTTGACTCCGTGTTGAGAGAGTGAGCAGTTCCAGGATAGAGTCTCACCACCTCGATAGCACCCTTCAGGCTCAGGGCGAGAGCCCAGGTCAGATATTAGGGCAAGAACTACTGACGTCATGTACACGTGACGTCATCAGCACTGACGCAATCTCACAGGGAGGGGACTCACAGCTCACCTCTGGACGCAGTCAGCTTCACGGAGCCGCGAGTTGGTCGCCTCGCGTTCTGCCCTGAGGGGCCTAATACTCAGAGCTACGGGAATCGAAGCGCCGAAGCTACTCGGAAGCTGAGTAGCTGCCACCTCCCTCCTTCCTTGGCCCTTGCCCGCGTTCTCCCTAAGGCCCAGGCGCAAGCGGCGGCGCGCTCACGAGCCCGCCGCTTGAGGCGGTCACGCGCACGCACGCTTGTGTGCACGTTCTCTGAGAACCCGGAAGTGCGAGGGAGAGGAGAGCCACGTGGGTGGAGCTCGAGCGCAGCTCGCATGGGGGAGTCTATCCCGCTGGCCGCCCCCGTCCCGGTGGAACAGGCGGTGCTGGAGACGTTCTTCTCTCATCTGGGTATCTTCTCTTACGACAAGGCCAAGGACAATGTGGAGAAGGAACGAGAGGCCAACAAGAGCGCGGGGGGCAGCTGGCTGTCGCTGCTGGCGGCCTTGGCCCACCTGGCTGCGGCCGAGAAGGTCTATCACAGCCTCACCTACCTGGGGCAAAAACTAGGTACCTCCGCCCCGCCCCCGTGCCCCTTGAGGAGGAAGGAAAGGGGGTATTTTCCCCAGTCGGCAGTGGCTTGGGTTCCCTGTTTCTGTCCCTCCTAGCTGCGGGCACAACTCGGCACTCGCAGGTCTCCTCCCACCGTTCCCTTCCTTCCTTCGTCTTCCACAAACCCCGCCCATCGGCCTCAGCTGCAGATAGATTGGCGGATGGGGTGGATGCTCTTTGCAGGGCTGTGCCCCAAACATGAATATATCCATTTTGCCCACTGCATGGATTGTTGCCATAAATAAGAAGTAAAGCAAACTCTTGTCTTCGCTCTTCTAACCAGTGACACTGCGGCCAGAGGAGCAAAACTTGGCAATACAATCTAATTAATGAACACTATTGTCTGGCTTCTTAAGGTTAGGGCCCTGGAGAGTTATAGATGGAGTCCTATCCCCTCTTTGTAAGCTCTCAATAAATATTTAATGAATGAATAAACGAATACTGAATAGGAAAGCCAGGAAATATGCCTGACACTAGCAAGAGGGGATTTAGGGGGAAAATGGTAAACACTCTTACCATTCCGTGCTAAATCTTCTCTGTGAAAATAAGATACAAGAGCAGATTCAACTGATTTTCACTAGTAGAAACAATTAGTATAAGTAGATCAGAAGGAAATAATATATGTGAAAGCCAAGGGCTGTGCATTCGAGGTATTACTGTTTATAATTACCAATAATAAATATGAATCCCAGAGCTTTTAGACTTGGGTTAGTCCTTTGGCCTATTTTAGACACTTTCATTATCAGAGGCGTGCAATCTGGTATGAATGAAGGACACATACAATATAGAATGGAAAAGTAAAATTGGGTGCAGATTCCACTTTGATCCCCACCCCCACCCCCGGCCCCCAGATTGCCTGTAGGTGAGCATGTATGTACATCTTGCTTTCAGTAAACACTCAGGGGGCAAGGCTTTCTGAGATCTTAACTTCTGTCTTAGTTATTCAAATAATAAGTTGTTATTTAGCATGTTGCCTTAGAGGCAAAAACTGGTCAGATAGTTTCACCTTGTGCATTTTTCCTTCCCTTTTTGACGTGGCTCTTCTCACAAATTTGCAATTGCTGTTGTAGTGTTATTCCCCTTCCTACAGATTGGCAGACTGTATATGTGCAGTTGTGTAAGTGACAGAGCCCAAAGTGACAGCCCAAACCAGAATGAATACCTACCTGCCTTTGAACTGTCAGATTGTGTTGTATCCATATGATTTACAAAAAATTTGTACATGTATTATAATTTATTTATATATATATATATATATATATATATATATATATATACTGACTGTAAAATTGAAGTTGGGTAATTTTCTGGCAGTTTTAGTTGTTTTTAGATTCCTCCACCTCGTGAAGGGTGATTGACCACAGTGCCATGATCCTTAATTTTTTTAGCTTATTTATGAAGATTCAATTAAACCTGTGGACTTATTCCCCCCAAAATTATATGTGTAATACAATTTTGCATGTAATCTGAGAGAATTCAGTTGAATTTCCTAAAGCCTATTTATAGACCCCAGTAAAAAAAATCTTAAGTTGTATGTGCCTGGTTTTAGGTAAACAGAACTTGCTGCCCTGTGTGTAAGAACATGTGTAAGACCATCATTATCCTGACTTGGGTTCTGTGAAGTGGGCCTTATTATGTGAAGTAATTGGTTCTGCGTGGACCCGGCATGGTTGAGCCTGGGAGTAATGCCTTGAAATTGACCCATGGAGCATTTTACATTGTGAAACATGCCGAGGCACTGTTCAAGCCCACAGGTAACCCGTCACTCTGAGTAAATGCTTTGAAATGGCATGTTTAACTTTAATGCCTCTTAATTTATTCACAAGTATAGTAAATGTAGGTTCCAGATTTGAAATCTAGACTTTGTAAGTATCTTACAGTGTTTTGGTACTGGAACATCTGTGAAATCAACATGCTTACAACACAACTTCATGATTACTGGGTTGACTCTCCATTTTCTTAAAAACTTGGGAAAAATCTTTTCTGTTGCCATTTAAAACATTCCTGTGTTCTTTCATTACTTTGCTAATTAGAACATTTGTATGGTTTTCTTTAAAAAGCAGTACAAAGAATTCATATGTATTTTTAAACTTTTAAAACATAGTTAAAAAAAGTGAGTCTTCTTTATGTCACTCATAAAGACCTTATCCGTGAATCCTGCTAGACAGGACAGATCCGGCAAGGAGCTCTCTCTTCCCGTCCTGACTCACTTGTGAAAAACTTTGGGTGCCACCCTGATCTTGGAGCCTTCTCTTTGCTTTAAGGGAAGAATATACCTGTTTGGGGAAGGATCAGTGACTCGGTGACTGTGGAGGATATTAGAAAGTCATTCTTTTCTCCCCTTTGTTTCATTACTGGAGACTTTCCTCAACCTCTGGTTGCTGGCATTTAGCATGGTAGAAAATGACTTAACTTGAGAACTGATGTTTAAAAATTACCCTTAGCAAGAAGTTGTAGAATAAAATACCCAGTTAGATGTATACATATTACTTGAAATTTCATGTTGTGAGATAGACTAGTGAAATCTTGAGAAATGAGCACTCATAAATAGGGCCTCTGGTAATAATTTAAAATAATGATACTTTGTAAGTTCAAAAAACTGAAAAGAGAAAGGAGTCTGGTGTCTCTGATTTCTTGTTTCCTGATATGAAGGAAGGCCAGTGCCCACAGGATATACCTAACCTGAGTAGTCAACAAATAGGGTTGTACTCCTGAGAGCTCTGAGAAAAGAGACCCTTGGAAAGAAATGCTCTGGTGGCCTCTGCCTTCCTTATAGTGGCACTTCACTGGATGTCACATAGTGGTGATTGGTGTTTATTGATAAGCTTTTAAAGGTCTTTGTATTTATGTGGTGTTCCCACTGCCCCAGATAAGGGTAATCTGATAAAGGAAGGTATCCCTTTTCACCCAGAGTTAAAATTTTCACCAAGGCCACCTATTTAACAGCGAAGTAAGTACACAGTTGAGGTCATCTAGTACTGTCAAATAGGTAGCTGTTGTTTTTACAGTACTTGAAGCTCCCAATTTACCTTCGAGTTTCAGAAGCTCAGTTATGTAGCATTGAGCACTTTCTTATATCAGCTATAATTGGAAGGAAGAGATACTAGTGTTATTGAATTGTGCTTTGCTTTGCTCCAGATACATTGCATACCAAATGCTACTTACTTCATTTTGTCTTCTTCACAGCTCTCTTACGAGTTTTGTGTTAGAAACAACTAAGGTTCAAAATGACTTAAGTCATTTATTTGCACATCACACAGCCTATAACTTTGGAAGCTGGGATTTGGAACCAAGTCTGTCAGACTTTCAGAGCTGGTACTTTTACTGCCTTCCTAACCTAAGAGAGTTTGTCCTAGACCTGGGTGCCGAGGTGTATTTACTTCATAGTGTCACTTCACAAAATCTGCAGAAGCAGACTGAATATAGGCACAGAAGGAAGGCAAACCGTCCCGAGTGCAGTCCTGTATGGGATGTTGGGTCAGGGTCAATGGGCCTGCACCGTATGGATTTTATTGCTATTAGTAGGAAAAACAATGTAAATGCTAGTCAGTCCGTGTAAGCAGTATTTTGGAGAGAAGAGTTTTTACGTATTAGTAGTTTGTGGAATCAGCAGCAAGTAGGGTGACCCACCTTCTAGGTTTTCCCAGGGCTGAGGGGGTTTCCAGACAGGGGACTAATGGAGGGTTTCCCAACACAGGCTTCCAGTGTTACAGCCTGGAAGGTTGTGGGTAATCTGGAACCAGGTGGTCGCTGTCGTCGTCAGGGATAAAATCTGCATTTCTTGAAACATAAACTTGTCAGTGAACTGAAAACAATGTTATGAAATGTTTCATTCATAAGAGAATATTTTACAGATGCCCTGATAAGTAATCTTCACTGGTAATCGATAATGTTTAGATTAGTAATTAATTCACTAAAGCATTTCTTATCTCTCAATAGAAAATTTAAACTGTCACCAATCTCTGAGATTTTTATATTAATATATTCCTAAGACCTACAGTTTTAAACCTGCCAGTCTTTTCATTCTAATGTTTTGCCTCTGACCCTTTGATGGGGTGCAGAACTGCTTATGAAAACACCTGTGAAGCTGACTGTCTAACTATTAGAAGTGTAGTTGATCATGTATTGATACAGAAGTGAGGAAATCTCTATGCCATTTGATCCTTTTGACTGTTGGAAAGGATGTATTTGGCTTTACTTTTTGCTGATTTCCTTCGAAACCCTGAGTTAGAGCAGCAGTTATTTATAATGCTTGTTCTTAATAATTCACAGTGTGCTCTTTATTATGTTATAACCTATAGTGTCAACCTTGTCAAGAGTACTAAGATTTTTTTTTTCCCCCTTGGCATACCAAAGTCTGTGTTCTTATGTAAGGGAGGTGCGTGTTTTCCATTTTATGGTTTAAAAGATAAGATTAAAAAATGGCTTAATAGATAAGATTCAAAGGGAAATGCAACTCTAAAGCAGAAATAAAATTTTCTGATTTATCAGGAATAACAACAGTGATTTATAATTCGGTGTTCTCATTTGTTTAAATATATTTTTGTGGAAGGAGGGCTCTTTAGACCTAGCTTAATTATTCTCTGAAATAAATCTGAATCCTCATTGATTTGGGGTAGAGGAGAATTGGTGCATGGTTAAGTAAATCAAAGACAGGTCCATTGCTAAACTGATGAGTTGCACCAATTATTTGTTTAACTTATTCCCTAGTGAAATTATCAGTCACAAAATATTTAAACCCAATCATAGAAGTCAGAGAATATGGTAGGTGAGAACTCACTGAGCTGAGCAGGCTCAGGCTTTCCTTTTGGGTACTGGGAGGTGTTCTGTACTTCTGGTTTCTCTTCCTTACCTGTCATGTGCTTATGTCATTTGCCTGCTAGGGGGCCAGTCTTTCTTCAGCAGGAAGGACTCCATCCGCACCATCTATACTTCCCTGCATAATGAGCTGAAGAAGGTGGTGACTGGCCGTGGTACCCTGGGTGGGACTGCGCCTCATGTAGAAGAACTCCTTTCCCACCTGTCAGAGCAGCTCTGCTTCTTCGTTCAAGCGCGGATGGAGATCGCAGACTTCTATGAGAAGATGTACACCCTCAGCACACAGAAGTTCATCAGTGCTGAAGAGCTCGTTGGCCTTTTAGACACCATCCTCAAGAAATACAGCTCCAGGTAGGTGAGGAGGGCGGGAGGGATAAAATGTGGCAGCTGGTGGATCCCACACACACGCTCTGTATTTCCCTACAGCCTTATGAATATCTATGATGAAATAACAGAGGAGAATAGCTGTGTCACATTTAGTACATGTTAATTAATCAGCAGATATACATTAGGCACCTTCTTGGGGCTTAGTTAACACCATGCTGATGGATACTTTTCAAAGCAATAGTGAAACACCAATAATGAAATAATCCTTAAAAGATATAACTGATTTTGGTCTTACGAAAGAGTTCATACAAGAGACTATATATAAAATAATGTAGCTTTTTAACCAGCCACTATTGGAATAAATGTCCCTTTCAAAGTAGTCACCTTGGTGAGTTACCCACTTACTCCTTTGATGTAGCCATTACTTACATGTGTTGGAAACTCTTGTATGATTGTTTTGGGTGCCTTTGGCCTAGTCTTGGTTTTGTTTTAAATATCCTCATAGTGGAGGCAAGCATTTGTGCTTCTGAGGAGGACATACTGAAAGGCTTTTTTTGATAGTCAAAAAGTTATTTGTAGCCAATTTAATTTTTAAAAAAGAGATGTTGATCGACTGGAAAACTTTTCTTTGAAGGAAATTGCTACTTATCTAGAAATGAGACTAGTTATAATGTATTGCTCACTGCCTGACTAGAAAAGCAGTATCAAAAGAATTTAAGAACCATGGTGAACATCATTGGTGTGAATGACCCAGTTTTATTTTGGCGTCCCTGGAACCTGGCTTAGTGCCTTCCACATAGTAGGTGCTCAGTAATTTTATGATGAACTGAATGGGAAGTGATTACTTTGAAGGAGACCTCTCCTTGAGTTCATATATCTTTGCTTAAAAGAGAAAGGTAGATATATTAACTTATATTCCCAAATGAAGGATAACACTCATCTGATTAATGAACTGGGCAAGAGGGGCAAAATGAGATTCAAAGAGACTTCATGGAGGAGGTAGAATCTGAGATGACTTTTAAGGGCAGGTAAGGTTTTGAAAGCAAAGGTGTTATAGAAAGGAAGGGAGTAGGTGCTTTGAGACGAGAAGGTGATTTCAGAATACCGAAAGGCCTTAGTACTAGCTGTTCTCCCTTCCTGAAACGCTCTTGTCCTAATTGTTTACTCATCATTTAAGTTTTCGTTCAAATGTCAGAGAAGCCTTCTCTGCTTGTCCTACCAAAACTATCACTCCCTTGGTCACTGTCCTGTTCCCTGATGTAGTTACTTCACATTCCTTATTGCCATGTGAAATTACTGTTAATTGTGTAGGGCGATTTTTCTTTTCTCATATCTAGAATGTGACCTCCATGATAGGCTTCCATGTCTTCAGCACCTTGAACGGAGTCTAGCACATAGGAAGTGCTCAGTAGGTGTTTGTTAAATGAATAAATGAATACTTGGTAAATAGTGGGGAACCATGAAAGGCTTTTGAAGAAGGGAGTGTGTTCTCATCTTCATGTTAGACTGATTACCATGGCACTGGTGTGTGGGATGGGAGGGTGAAGGCCGTAGTTACAGGAGGAAAGATGAGCTAGCAGGTTATTATGGTAGTCTGATGGGTGATAGTAGGGCTTCATGGTTACAGGACAGTGGGAAAAGGGATGGCGACAAGAAAAGTCTACAAATCTTGGCAACAGGATGGTAGGAGTAATGAGAGGTTCTGTCAAAGATGACTTGGATGTTTTGCACCTCCAATGATAACATCATTTACAAGATTGAGAAGTCAAGTGGGGCTTAGCTTAGAAGGAAGGTAGTGAGTACAATTTAGAGCAAGCTGAACTTGAGTTGCTAACAGATTTTCAAGTAGAGATTTATTTATTTATTTTTTTGTTTTGTTTTTTTGTTTGTTTTTTTTTTGCTTTTTGGTATGTGGGTAGCTCCCTGACTGGGAATCGAACCCAGGCTGCAGCACTGACAGCGCCAACGCTGAAGCCTTAAGCCACTACACCATCAGGGAACTCCTGAAGTAGAGATTTAGTAGGCAGTTAGAAATGGGGATCTAGAGCTCAGATGAAAAGTCAGAAATGGAGAAAACAATTGGAGACCCTCTGTATGGAGAAGCAGACTTATCTTGTTTTTTTGGGTTTCAAAACTAGCATATCAATGTTTCTTTAATAAAGCAGCAATTGATTTGTAAGCTTGCAGGAAAAGGGGGACAATATTTATATATAGCTGTTTTGAAGGAAACTAGCACATACTGATAAACTAGTATGTGCCAGGCACTGTGCCAGACCCTCATATGTATATATGTGATTTGAGGCATGGGTGTAGTTATCATTCCTTTTATGGAGTTTCACAGAAGTTAAGATACCCAGGGGCATGCAGCTTATCTTTGAATCCACCTCTCCATGACGCCAGAGCCCATATTCTGTATGCATCATTGCTTGTATCAAATAGTGAGATGCTTTTTATCCAGCCCAGATAAATAATTTATCTCGGTTGATCGTTTTGCAAGTCAATAAATAAAATCAATTCTTATTTATTGAATAAATAATAAGACCTAGCAGGACGATGAAGTGATAGTCTTCTATCATAGTAAGACAGAAAGCGTTGTAAGCACTTCCTACATTCCCCTGCAAGGAATAAGAATTGTGTACAGCATAAAATCATGTAATGGCATATTCTCTCTGAACACAAGATAGTTTGGTTAATGTATTATTATGTTCTTATTCTTCTTTTATAAAGTTTTTTTCTACTTTTTTACTTTAAAATTTTTAATCCTACAGAAAAGTTGCAAGAATATTATAATGAACATAAGAGTTATAATATGACCAGTAATTCCACTCCTAGGTATATGCCCAATGAAAAATACAAAATGAAAACATACTCGTGTCGACACATAAAAACTTTCATGTGAATGTTCATAGCAGCACCATTCATAATAGCAAAAAGGACCAAATGTCCATCAACTGATGGATGAATGGATAAATAAATGTGGTATATTCATACAATGGGATATCATTCAGCAGTAAAAAGGAATGAAGAACTGATGATTGCTACAATATGGATGAACCTTGTAAAATTATACTACATGAAAGAAGCCAGTCACAAAAGATCACATATTGTATCATTCCATTTATATGAGATGTTCAGAATTGGGCAAGTCATAGACACAGAAAATGGTTGTCAGGGGTTGGGGGTTTGGGGAGGGAGATAATGTATATAGGGTTTCTTTTGCGGGGGGGGGGTCATGAAACTTCTAAAATTAGATGGTGGTGATGGTTGCACAACTCTGAATGTACCAAAACCATTGAAATTTGTACTTTAAAAAGTTGTATATTACATATGTAAATTACATACCAGTAAATCTGTAACTAGAAAAGAAAATGTTACGGTGAATACTCACATATCCTTTACCTAGATTCACCATTATTAAAATTTTGCCATGCTTGCTTTATCTCTCTCTGCATGTAATTTTATTTCCCTGAGTTGCTTGGAAGACAAATGCAAACATCATGACACTTCACTCCTCAATACTCAGGATGTATCTTCTAAAAACCATACAAAAGTACAGTGTAGTTTTTACATAAGATATTTAAAACTGATTTTTACCATCATCTAATATATGAGGAGGGCTGTCTGGAAAGTATCCAGCCATGTAATATGAAAATTAGAGGCATTTATGGCTGGATATTTTCCAGACAGCCCTTGTATAGTCCATATTCAGCTTTCCTCAGTTGTCCCCAAAATGTCCTCTATAGTTATTGTTTTATTATCATGTATTTTTTATCTTATGATATATTCTACATTTTATTTATTTTTCATAGGTAATACATTAACATGGCTCAAAATTTATAAAGTGAAAAAGAATACATAGTGAAAAGTCTACCAGCTGCCCCTGCCCTTTAGCTACTTAATTCTCTTCCTAAGAGGTGAATGCTAGCGAGTTCTTCCTGTCATTCCCGAGACACAGTCTCTGCATGTGAATATATACATTTTCTTTTTTTAAGCACATTTTACCTGTGTACAAATTTTCTGTTTATAAATATTACATTTCTTCTTCAAACCTGGTTAAATTAAGTTATTTTTTTGAAGCCCTAAAACTAAAGTACAATTTGATTCTCAAGGGGAAGAGATCTCATGTGGTGATTGACAAATGCTAATGTGAAAGTGGTTTACTGAACCATCTCGGAAGCTTAAGAAAATACCCAGACCTGGGCCCCTCCTCTTTTTCCCCAAGAAGATAAAATTTAGTGATTCTGGATTGGGTGCCCAGAAATTTGTATGTTTTAAAAGTTCTTTGTGATACTTTTACATAATATGCATGAAAAAACTTGTTTGGGTAAATAAGAGAAAGATGCCAACACTAGGGTACACTGAGTATTGAGCCTTACACACATGTGTGTGTTTGTGCTCATATGTGTACATGTGTATGTCTCTCCTGGGAATGATTATTACTATTTAATTTCATTTTTATTTTATTAGATTTTTGATCTGTTATCTTGGAAACTTCTTTGAAACAACCCCTTCCCAGAGACTTGAGAATTTCTCCCATTTCCTGCAGAAGCCTGGATTTCGTTCTTAAAACTCTTTAAGGGCAGTACTTGGCTGTACCTGTCAGCCTTCTGATTGATGCTGATGGCGTCTGTCAGAGCAGGGCTGTCATATCACATGTGGTCAATAGGTGTTTCATCTCCTATTCCACCCATTCTACTTTTCTCTAATTAATAGGGAATTATTAATCACAGACACATTCTACTCTGAAAATTATCTAAATTAGAGGCTGTGGGTTCATTGAACATAAATTCCTTAGTTAAGAAATTCTGTAATGGTGAAATTTTGCATAATACATGATTTTTTTTGGAAAGTGAGGTTCTTTTAGGTAAAAATGAACATGATTTCCCCCTTTGCCAGGATAACATCCTTTTTTCTATAGACATTTTGATTTGGCATCTGTGCTACACCAAACACATTTCGTTCATGGTTCCAGTATTCTAGAGAAATAATTTGTATTTTGGTATTCTGTTGTATTGAATGAGTTAATCCTTTTCCCAAAGGACCCAATTTATCTTTCATGGCATGCTTATTTGCCCCAGTATATCTGATCCATGTCAAAGCACTTATAAAAACTTGTGTGAATCTTTCATCTTTCAAACCATGAAAATGCTTTTATATGAAAAAATTAATAAGTATGATGTATAGCATAGAGCCTAAACCTCTGGCCCTGATTCGCAGTGCAGATCCTGTGTGAGGTATTGCAATGTCCAGTCTGCTTTCAGAGATGAAGGAAACGTATGTTTTGTTTTTTTCTCTGGAAGCCAGTTGTGTTCAGAGTAGAATGGTGTTCAAGGTTTCCTCTTTTGGTAAACTTATATGTGTATTATTAAGCAAATGTAAATTCTTATTTAAAAATCACATTCATGATGCTGCATTTCAAATTGAATAATTAATATTACACATATGAGTTTTTATTATGTGCCCTTTAGAACTAAAAAACATAAATTTAGTTCATATCGGATCAAGGTGTCTATTATTCCTTGAAAACTCTTGAGGAAAGTTAGAACTTGGTTTTTTTTCCCAAGGAAGCACCAATGGAACTTTTGATTCTATAGAACTTGTTTTGACTTTATTTACCTAACTGTTTTGTACAATGAACATACAAGAAAATTCTGGCTCATTTTTCTGTTTTGTGGTTAAAACAAAACTAGAACATGGATTTAATACAAATTAATGTTTATTCTCTTAAATTGAGAATATAATTTTAAGAAATAATGCTTTTAAAGAAGTTACCAATTATTTATACATTCTGAATAGCTTTTAAAATCTCTGATATTGGGGATAATATACCATTCAGTGATTTTCATCATAATTTTATGTTAAGAATTTAAATAACTTATTTTTAGTTAACATAAAATTTCTGTTTACATTTTTAGGACGCTTAGTATTTTTATCTGAATGCTTCATATGACAGAATTTTCACCAAAGGCAGAACTATGCTTTATTTAGGCTTTACACCCTTTTTTCTTGAAAAAAAGATTTGTGATAAGACTGTTAATGAAACTGTTAGTTGTGTGTATAGTTCAACAAGGTTAATTATTGCCCACTGAAAATTTCATAAGCAAAAACAACCATAGTGCAATTTCTGTGAGATGCATTCTGCTCTAGGCACTTGACATGCCTAGATCTTAACAATATAGACTCAAGGCCTTCTGTGATCTTGCGCCAACCTGCCTTTTCACATTCATCTAAGGCCATCAGAAGCATGAGAGAAATCTTTGTGAACTTTAAGTAGAAACCAAAATCTTGGTGGATTTTAAGTAGAAGTCTGTAATCTGTGTTCCCTATTTCCTACCTGGGTTTATATTATTTATTTTACTTAGAATATCCTCATATTTGTAGAGGAGGAAAAATATCTTTTTCCTGTACCCTTCTAAGTTCTCAACTGAGGTCTCATTAACAAAAGACATACTTTAACAAGAGAAAAACACACAATCGACACAATTATATTTGATGTAAGTTTTATGAGACAGGGAAGGCTTCATAAAGAAATGAAAACCCAAAGAAGTAGTAACCTGTGTTTTTATGTTAGATTTGATGAAGAAGGGAGTGTTGTGGGAAAATGTACTAGGATGAAATGGGATAAGCTAAGTGTAGTAAACTGAGGGAAACAGCAAGGCCTGTTAGTTCAGATTCCTCTCTGTGCCCCGTGGTCTTTGGAGATAAGGATGCCCCTTTCCTCAGGGCCTGGGGGGACACCTTTCACTTGAAGATTTTATGACTCGATTCAGGGAAGGGTCAGTATGTCCTTCATGCACATTGTCATTTCTCAGATTCCTTCAACTTAAAATATTCAGTATCAAAATTGTTAAAGATTTTGCTTACCTTGGTTCAGTCATCCATTCAGACGGGGACTACATCCAGGAAATTAAGAGAAAGCAAAGATGAAGAAGGGCAGCAATGGAAGAATTAAGAAACTTCATCAAGGGAGTTCCCTGATGGCCTAGTGGCTAGGATTTGGCGCTCTCACCGCTGCAGCCTGGGCTCAATTCTCGGTCAGGGAACCACATAAAAAGAAAAAAAAAAGGAAGATCATCAAAAACAAAGATGTGTTATTAAAGAAAGACCAAAGCTAAGATTATTCACACCCTCATATTCCCCGTTGCTATACACAGATGTGAAAGATGGAAGGCTAAAAGGAAAAAATTTAATTTATTTGAAATATGGTGTTGGAGGAAAGCTCTACAGATACCCTGGACCGCCAGAAAGACAAACAAGTGGGTCCTTGAGCAAATCAAGCCCAAAACATTGCTGGAGGCAAAAATGACAAAATGGAAGTTGCCTACATTGGGCACATCATCAGAAGGCAGAGTTCGTTGGAAAAGGCAGTGATGCAGGGAAAAATAGAAGGCAGCAGGAAAAGAGACCAAGTATGAGAGATGGACTGACTCCATAAAAGAAGCCATAGGCACATGAGGCTACAGGAGCAAGCAGGGCTGCTGAGTAGAGGACACTGGACATCATTCATAGGGTGGCCAAGAGTCAGAGCTGATGCAGTGGTACATGCCAGCCATATTTTGGAGTAGTGTTTTTGAAACCCCATGACAATTGTTCTGTCATGTATCACTTAGCTATTTCCACAGTCATTCTGTATAACAAACTACCCCAAAATTCACACTTACAGGCTTGTGGGTCTTTGGGGAATTGGCTAACCTGTGCTAAGCTTAGCTGGGTACCTCTGCCCAGCACTGTTAGTCTTACTAGGTTTGGCTTATTGCTGTGAGCTTTGGGCTTAGTCTGCTCCATATGTGTTCATTCTGAGCCTAAGGTTAGAGGGGAAGCAGCCACCCAGTGGCCATGGCCAAAGTGCAAAAGAACAAGCAAGCCCAGTCAAGCTAATCTTAAGCCTTTCCTTGCATCAGATCTGTTAACATCCCTTTGGCCAATGCAAATCACATAGCCCAGTCCATAGTCCAGGAATGAGAAAATACATTCCTCCTCAAGTGGGAGAAGATAAAATCACTTGACAAAGGGTGTGGAATCAGGGGTGGTTACAAATTGGGGCCAGAAATTTTTAAGCCCTGATCTTCACATGGATAGATCCTACCTGTTCTTTTTTTTTTTTTTTTTTAATTTATCCTACCTGCTCTTTAAGCTTTATGGCTCAGTTCATATCCTGCTTCTTATATGGACTGCGTAATCTTGCAACCAAAAGAAATTGGTAAACTGTTATTTTATTTGTATAACCCTTTTAAGAAATGAATTACTTTTTACTTATATCCATTATAAACACCTCCTAACATGAGAGGTCCTGCAGGGCAAACTTCTGGTTAATTCATCTTATAGCTTCAATGTATTGGTATCTAAAAACTAGAAACTAATTGTTTTAAGTGGTAAGAGATTATAGATTTTTTTAAAATTCATTTTTATTGTTAGACTTATTGGGGTGACATCTGTTAGCAAGGATTACATAGGTTTCAGGCATACAATTCTACAGTGCATTGTCTAGATTTTTTTTTTTTTACTGTGGCAAAATACACACAACAAAATTTACCAGTTTAACCGTTTTTTAAATTTTTATTGTTAGATTTATTGGGGTGACATTGGTTAGCAAGAATTACATACGTTTCAGGTGTATGGTTGTATAGTGTGCATCGTCTGTGTGTTGCATTATATGTTCATCACCCAGTGTGAGTTCTCTTTACATCACTATATATTTGGCTTCCTTCCCTCCTCTTCCACCCCCTTCCCACTTGGCTCCAGGTAACCGTTAATCTATTGACTGTGCCCTTGAGTTGTTTGCTTGTTTGTTTGTTTGTTTTTTCTGTGTTGCTTTCAGTTTTATATTCCACATGAGTGAAATCATACAGTTCTTGGTTCAGTTTAACCATTTTTAAGTGTACAGTTCTGTGGCATTTAGTACATTCACATTGTTGTGCTACAGATTTATTTTTAATTGGGCTTCTGACTTCTTACAAGCGTGGGTCTGCATACCTCTTTTGGAGGAACTTGATATGGATTTGTAAAGCAGGAAGTGCGTTGGCACATGTGCTCTCTCTCTCTCTCTTGCTGGCTTTTTTTTTCTTTTAGCTTTTTAAAGAGCAGATGTTTTCTACAAATAGTTGTCAATTTATTCTGCATTCAGACTTGTTCAAGCTTGCTGCCATAGCTGAGATGTATATTTTTGGATTACAACAATTTACTAGATCCCCTATATTGTGAGTTATGAATAGGTATGAAGCACACAGCAGAGTGGAAATGGGGAAGTGATACATCAAAAAGCTCATCTCAAAGTCTTGGCAGAACAACACTATCAGGTATTTTCAGCTCTTCTTAAGAATGAAAAATAGCTTCGACATTCACATTCCTCCTAATAAATGTTGAGCATTTAAATACTTTCAGTATGCTTGTGGAAGAGCTTGTTCAGAATTCTTTTTGAAGGTTTGTATAGAGAATTCATGTTCTTTAAAGGAGATTGTTGCACATAAATGATTATTTCCAACTGGAAGCAGAAAATCAGCTTAGCATATTGTTATTTGTGGTAGAATTTTCTCTAATCTCATACCATTTTCTATTATTAACAGTCTTACTGTATTTATAGTTCCATGGTAAATTTTCCCAATATCCCTAATTATAGAATCTTGTGATACTTAATGCTCATTACATGTCAAGGGGTCTTAGCCTTCAGGCTGAGGGAGTGGGAGCATTTCTTACAATTCAGTGATTTTGAGGCATGTTACTGTGTGTGATAGACTTTCTTAATGTTTCTTCCAAAGCATGTGATGTTTGAAGAGTCCAAATTAGTTAATTAAGCACATTAGCTAGAGGATTTGAGATCTATTTCATCTTTCTGATTCTTTGAATATATTAGCTTCCCCCATCTTGAAGAATGCTGAGGGTAAAATGCAAGTAATAGAAAAAAATCAGTGTGTTATTGTCATGTGAATAACTATATCCTATTTATCACATAATAATCAGTTTCTATCTTACAATGTCCAACCTAGTATGAGCTGTCTTCATCATAATCTCTTTAATTAGGTTTAAATAAATAAAATTTTAAACTCTAGGTATATGTGTGATGACTTTTTTTCTATTTAATAACTAGTATTTTTCTCTTCCACTGGGGCCAAAACAGAGCTGTTTGAGAAGCTTTGTTGCATTGGCTGTGAAGCAATTAAATTACATGGGCTCAGGCCTGTAAATCATCTCCTGTGGTGCCTGGACTAAGATATGCTCAGAAAATGCTAGATCTTTCCCACACCTTTAAAAGATGATTCTTGCAACCTTTGGAGATGCTTTAGATCTTAGGAAGAGTGTAAGGGCTTAATGTAGGTTCTTTGAGAAGGAGAGTATACCAAGGTAGGCAGAGACTGAAACTGCCTGGGCATTTTCTTAGAAGGAAAGACTGACCAAGAAAGTGCTAAGTCGGGGTGTCCAACCTTTTGGCCTCCCTGGACCACATTGGAAGAAGAAGGATTGTCTTGGGCCACACATAAAATACACTGACATTAACGATAGCTGATGAGCTAAAGAAAGGTCTGTGCATAATTTTTGTGATGTTTTAAGGAAGTTTACAAATTTGTGTTGGGCCACATTCAAAGCTGTCCTGGCTGCAGGTTGGACAAGCTTGCTCTATGTGGTTCATACAGAGAGGGTTCTCCTTAGCTATTCTATTCCCCTGTTACAGCACTTCATTTAGATCATAAACAATAGGCAGAATCAATGAGGCAGAACCTAGGATTCAGATCTTAACACAGCTACCACAGTTACTGAATTTCTACTGTGTGCCACGAGTTACAGAGCTAAAGGAGTGAAGGAAGTAGGCAGGTCTTACCTTCTCTCAGGAGGAGCTCAAAGCAAAGTGACCATATGTCTCAGTTTGATAAATTAATATGATTAAGCTATTAAAGGAAGACAGGTACTAAGAAACTAGAGGATATAACTGGGGGACCTGACCTCGGCTGGGGTTGGACAGAGAAGACATTTCTAAGGAAGTCACTCTGAAGATAGACCTGAAGCATCAAAACATCAGGAAGAAATATTGATGGAAACGGGGCCTGCTCCCACCGGCCTCAGGGTCGTGGCACTTGCCCTGTTTTCCCTCTGCCTGGGAGGGAAGATACTCCCACGTCTGTCCCTTTCCCCCTCAATATTATTATACTACTGAAAGTAAAGTAAAATGTGTTTTACATACAGCAGGTAGCAATTTCTGAGTCATAAAATTAATTTAGTGAGTAGTAATCCAATAAAAAATACCTATTATTAAATATCAAGTGCATTGAACATAGTAAGGGTAAATAAGTTAAAAATATTTTATTTTTAATATGTGTATGTATACTTAGTCCCAATATAAAGTCTACTTCTAACTACAGATGATGGTAAAAATGTTAAAACATTTTGTCTAGAACAAGTAGAAATGAAGTCACACTATCTTACCTTCCAATTATTTATTTATTGATATCTGGAGAAAGTGAGGAGAACGGGCATGTGACTCAAGCTAAGCAGGGACCAGATTATCAAAAGCCTCCTAAGCCTTTTTAAGGATTTTGGGTTCTATCTAAAGATAAATGGAAAATGATGGAAGTATTAGACATTTTTTTTTTTATTTAGCTACCATTTTGTTTTTAATTGTGATGAAATATAAAGGGAATTTGGGAACTAGAATTCAATAAGGGCTTTCTGGTAGATGTTCTATTTTTTAAAAAAAAAACAAACATGCATTGATTATATACTGTGTTTCAGGTATAGGTATATAGTCAGTGCTCTCATTTGAAGAATAGGTTTACTATAATACCTGTGGAGTTCCTGTGAACGTCAGTGTGTTTTGTATTCACTCGAGAGGTTCCAGTGACCTTTTCTTTACCTTCACCTCTTTAGGATGCCTTGTTTTGATGATAATGTTAGTCATACAATTCTCAGAAAAAATTATAGTTAATTTCTCTGTATTTGGAAAAAAAGATGGTACTCTCATTTTTTTTTAACTAAAACATCGGACTGTCTCCATGGGAGAATATGATGCTGACGTAACTCCGAGATAGCACAGTTTTTCTTTCCTCTGCCCCCAAATGGAATATTACTCGTCTGACATTTTTTTGGAGGGTGAAAAATGTCAACATGGAGTACTGTTTCCACTTACTTGTGTTAACTTTCCTTCCCTCTTCAGATTTCACCACCCAATCCTGAGTCCTTTGGAAGGCAGTTTCCAGCTGGAAGTCGATGTCCTGAATCATCTCCTGAAGGCCCAGGCTCAGGTCTCAGAGTGGAAGTTCCTCCCGTCTCTGGTTAACTTGCACCACGCTCATACGAAGCTGCAGACTTGGGGCCAGATCTTTGAGAAGCAGCGGGAGACCAAGAAACATCTGTTTGGAGGACAGTCTCAGAAGGCCGTCCAGCCCCCACACCTTTACCTTTGGCTGATGAAACTCAAAAACATGCTTCTTGCCAAATTTAGCTTTTACTTTCATGAAGCACTGAGCCGACAAACGACTGCTTCAGAAATGAAAGCGTTGACTGCAAAAGCCAACCCAGACCTTTTTGGAAAGATTTCCAGCTTCATCAGGAAATATGATGCTGCCAACGTGTCCTTAATCTTTGACAACCGAGGGTCTGAGAGCTTTCAGGGTCACGGCTATCACCATCCCCATTCCTACAGAGAGGCCCCGAAGGGTGTGGACCAGTATCCAGCCGTGGTGTCTCTGCCCAGTGACAGGCCTGTCATGCACTGGCCCAATGTCATCATGATCATGACGGACCGCACTTCGGACCTGAACAGCTTGGAGAAAGTAGTTCACTTCTATGATGACAAAGTTCAGAGCACCTACTTCCTGACCCGCCCAGAACCTCATTTTACCATTGTTGTCATTTTTGAGTCAAAGAAATCCGAAAGAGACTCCCACTTTATTTCCTTCCTCAATGAGCTCTCGCTTGCTCTTAAGAACCCCAAAGTTTTTGCAAGTCTGAAACCTGGATCCAAAGGTTAGCAGGCTATTTGTGTGAGAGCTTTTCAAGATAGGCAATTGTGTTCTTAATTGCTCTGATGATCTACAGTGGTCTGTGATTAGAGTTTCCATCCATTCATGCTGCTTGCAGAGCTAAATTAAAGGCACATCTTCCCTAATTGTGTCTCACATTTTATATGCAATTAAGGCCAATTGAATTAAGTATCCAAAGAATAATCTAGGAAGTGATTATGGCTACTGTGTATCTCCATAGTACAGCAAAGTACTCTCAGTATTTTATCCTATTTTCCTGTATTTCTTGTAGACTGAATATTTATTGGCCTTTGATGTTTCTTTCCAGATGTTTTATATTATTCTACACATTAAGTTCTAATGCAGTTCCACACACCCTCTTCTTTTCCCACCCTCCCTGGATCAGTAATTGGGATAATGTATTAAAAATAGCCTTTTAAGAATTAAGGACTGTGTATTTTCTATCTCATAAACAGGCCGATTAACATAAAGTTGTTAGTTTTATGATTCTGATGTACAAATGAATATTTTTATGCCAAAATGAGATTCTTGGTGAGAAATTTGTATCAGTTATTGAAATTGAAGGTGAATCAGAGTGATAGGATAACATTGGGTTTTAGCAGTTCAGGAGACCCCATGGCAACTTTAATAGCCATGTATTCTTTTGGGGTGATCTACATACCTCAGTGCATTTGTTTTTACCCTTATACAGTTTGAGTTTTTCACTGTGGTTTAAAGTCAGTATAAGCCATTATATGGGGTTTCTTTACTCTTCAGCATATTATTAATATCTGCTTAGTATTTATCATCTTTCTGCTGAAATGTGTGTTCATGTTTGTTCCTACTCCCTGGTTATTTTTAGGCTGAAAAAGCACGCAGTCTTGGTTTTTCAGCCATTCATAGACATTCATGAGACTTAGCCTACTTTTATAAAATAAAAATGAAATCACTGTACTTGCTGAAAATCAATTGTGCTTTCAAATGACATCTTTATAATAATCAACTCAGTACTTAAGCACATCTGAACTTGGGATTCCCACCTATCTCCTCCAAATATTTTTAGAAGTAGAGATGCATCTTAACACATGCTGCCTTACTTACCACTTTCCTTCAGTAGGTGTTCATAGGGAAGAAGGCAATGGGCTGTGCAGACCTGCACTTCTAGCTTACTGGTTTAGAATAAAAATAAGACACAGAGAGTAATTGAGTTGTCAGTATTTGATAGTTCCTACAAAGCTTGTGTGCAATGGAACAGCCAGGTTAGTCCTGTTTCTTATGATTGCACAGAGCCACTGTCCTACTGGGTGGCCACAGCAGACAACCTGCTAGCATTAGCTGAGACCAGAGGAACCCCCTTGTCCCCCACACCCACCCCAGGTCCAGCAGGAGGCCTGTCCACCTCAGTCCGGACGACTTGGGGAACGAACCCACTGGCCTGTTTTGTAGGGAGAACATTGTTTTCTTTTCTTTTTCCTTTCTTTAAAAATAAAAGTCATATGATTTGTAAAAAGCCAGTTTGCTTTAAATAGTAAGTAGTGATTTACCTCCTCTTTTTATTCACTCAGGTTCTATAAAAAGCTGAACAGATTGTACAACTTTGACCTTACATAAGAAACTGGAAACAATTGGAACTAAAAAGTCAAATCATTTTTTCTCCCGTCTATGTTTTGCTAAGAAGCTGAAAAATATTTCGTAGTGTGCACCTATTTTTTTCCCCCAGGGTAAAACCACCATTAGCCTTAATGATGTGGTCTCCCATGTACATAACAGAAAATACCCTTCAGTGTAACGTGGAGGAGAGTGTAAATAAAACATGTATACAATACTTAAATAACCTGTCCTCACCTAAAACAGATTTGAATTATGTATTTATTTTTAAACATATTTTGGTTCAAGCCAAGAAACAAGATTGTTTTACTCCGAGATTTGTCTCTAAATTCAGTAATGAAATGATCTATAAAGTCTATGTTTTGCTAATTAGAAGAGTAAATCTGCGTATTTTCCACAGACTGCTTATTTTGAAATTTGTTTCTAAACCACAGCTTGATCCATTTGTATGGGTAACTGGGAGTGTGGTCAACACTTGAGTTTTCCAGCAAGTCCATCAGGCAGTGTTTCATGTTACATGCGATGAACGTTTACTACTTTGTCCTCTTGTGGGTCCAACCTGGTATCTAACAATGTCTTTTTAGAGAGTGTGTGAAAATAAAGCCTAATTCTTCACTGAGGAGCCAATAACCTTTATATAATCACTTTGTACATTTGGACAAATTGGAGAAAATTTACTTTCAAGAAAGAAAATGGTTGGGACTTTACTGCATTCCCACTAGAGTCACTCAGTTCATCTTTAAAATAGGCCCACCCTTTGATCTAGCAGCAAACTTGCAGTTTTGTTTTTTTTGTAAGTCAGCCCATGAACTTGACTTCCCTATCTGTAAAAAGGAAAAGGAAATGTGGGCTCTTTTACAAAGAATATGTAAGAATAGGATGAGATCGTGCACGTAAAAAAAAAGGCTTTGAAAACTTGCTTGGGTTTGAAAGTTGTATAAATAAAAGATGGACCACTCTTTCCTTAAACTCAATGCCGTTCCTGTTCTCGTCTTTCACTTCAGGTCTGTGGCAAACCTGTGCTGAGTTACTAAGTTTAAACAGTACTTAAAGAACTAGTTTAGAAGATGAGGCAGATAAATGCTAACCAACCCACCCACTCTTTTAAATTTAGAATCTGTGTGGTTCTTGGTTCCTAAATTTTTATAGTTGGTTGATAGCATCATTTCAGTTCTTGTATATTCTAACTGATTTTTTTTCGTCATCTGGTTGCTCTGTCAGTTACTGAAAGAGGTGTGTTAAATTTTCTAACTATGATTATGGTTTTATTCCTTTATTTGTCAGTGTTTTTGTATTTTGTATTTTAAGCCCTTTTATTAGGCTGATAAAATGTTTCTGTCTTTCTCCTGCTTTATCTGTTACTACTACTTTCAGGTCCATTTTGCCTGATATTTTTATGATCATTCCAGGTTGCTTATGCTTACTCTTCGCATGGAATGTCTTTTTCTGTTCTCTCATTTTTCATTTATTTGTATCTTTATTTTTAAAGTATCTATAGTAAGAACTAAAGAGATTTTTAAAAAGCAATGACTAATTCTATGTTCTCTGCCTTTTGATTAAGTGTTTAGTTTATTTCTCCTGTAGTTGTTTAACAGTCAGGATTTTGCTGATGGTATCCCTGAACCATCATTTCACATGCATTTCTATCCTTTTTTTCTCTGCTTCACATTTGAAGTTAAATCAAGAGGTCTGATCAGATTTAGTTTAGTTTTGTAGTAGTAGTAGTGTTGATTATATTTTATTAGGAGGCAGCTACATAATATCTGGTGACACCTAGATCAAAATAGTGAAATGCAGAAGCTTCATCTTTATTTGGTTACCTTGAAGAATAGTTGATGTAGGAATAGGTTGATAAATGCTTGATTCTTATGCCAGCTTTTAAAATAATGCATCTTCCAGAGACACCAGGGAGCTTTTTTAAGTATACGAATTTAAGAGGATTTCTGCATCTTAAGTTTAACCTTAAATTTGAAATAAAGCTGCCATTGTTTTCCTTGACCCAAGACACTTTTGTGTAAATATTGTTACATTTCCCTTATTTCTTCCTCATGGTTAGTTTTCTCTCTTAATGACTATTGACTACATTCATCTTCTTTTTTTCCTCTCTCCCTTCCTCCTTCCTTTCCTTTCCTGCCTTAGTTTCTCCTATCTTCCTCGCCAGTTTTTCACTTGAGTCACTTCCTTGGACATACCCCAGTAGTATCTGACCCAGTTTTGGAAAGCAGCATCTGAAAGTATTCATTTTGATGGTTTTACAACTATTAGTAGTTAGTCTTTTTCAGGCAGTGACAGAGGAATACACAGAGAGGAAAAGTTCAATATTGACACTAATGGAGTGACCACAATTAAGCTCAGTCACTTTGTGAACACACAAGACATTTAGCCAACTATAGCCAAGAAGTGCTATATGTATTTAGTAGATTATTTGGCAAAACCTACTCAGGACTAAAATCTTCTCAATTGTATTTTTATTCTAATTTTTTATCACTATGTAAAAGATCATTCTTTGTTTTTTGCAATTCATCTGTATAAAAACATTACATTAACTTCTGATTTTGTTTTTCCTTCAAGTAAAAGTTTAACAGAATACTAGATGATTTTCCCCATCAAGTGAGAAAAAAACCAACAACAGCCATTTGACTCCCCAAGAAAGCTCTGTAAGTAGAGTTTAGCAATTCCCCCTCTACTTTTTCTGCTGGGTTCCTATTACCGATGCAATTATTTCATGGCCTGTTGCCTGAATCATTCTAAGCTGCTTCTCAAGAGGATATGAGTCCGAATAAATGGCTCGATGTGCACTTCTGCCTTCACTTGATATCATGTAAATCCTTAAGGCTTCATTAATGCAAGCATTTTGTCTATGTATTTTTCCAGTCTGGTTTTGATAATAAAGTCTGTTTCTGGGATACCTTAAATTTAAAACCATATGGTATGTATAAGATGTCAATGCTAGAAAATAGAAGCAAATGGGTTCCCCTTTCTGTAGCCCCCTGCTTAATGTCAGAACTTGGGAATAGAATTTTGAGTGATGGCTTAACTCAGGGAGGGTCGGTCATGAGAGGTTATTGTGTAGGAATGCATTCTGAAAGAGGACTGCTTAGTCATGCAGTGGCAATAGCAGAAAAATGTAGGATGGCACTTGACATTGGCCTAGGAGAGGGAGATGGTGTTTGGGACCTTGGCTGACTTTGTCCCTAGGGAGTAAATTCTGCTTTTGCTGGTATTAAAAACTGCAGAATACAGTTAAATTTGAAAATCTAATGCCTTATTTGATCTGAGAATTATAATGACTCATTTATAATGACTCTAACTTCTAGCTCATCAGTGGCATGTGTACTCCTGTGGGTACATGATGGGCCATTCAGGGATATGCAAAAAATAATCAGTAATGGTAAAAAAAAAAAAAAGCAAAATATTAGTTACGGAACAGTAAAGGTTAAGTTTGAATCACTGTTAATAGAGACACTTAAGATCACATTAGAGGGTTCCTTGGCGGTGTAGAGGCTAGGTAGGCTTTGGCGCTCTTGCCACCGCAGCCTGGATTCAACTCCCACTCGGAACCAACCAAAAAAAAAAAAAAAATTAGATCATAGTAGCAAGTGATGATTGGTGAGGATGTGACAATGAACTCTTTCCCCAAACCACTCTTCTACCATTCATTACACAGTTTCAGAACACTCCATTTGGGATATTTCTAGAACATCCCCAAACATACATACATCTGTAGCCAGACAGATCAGTTTAGTTATTCACTGTGTGAAAGTAAGTGCATTTTCTTTAATCATGATTTTTTCAAGTAGTTTTTAAATATAATGTTTAAATATTTGATCATTATTAACATTTAACTGTCAATGAATATTGTAAAATTAAATCTGTGGTTTGTACTTTTAGTGTAGTAATTTTTCTTTCCTAACTTATTACCTCATTTCTACTATTTTACATTAAGATAGTCACTGAACAAAAGTGTCAGTATTTAAAAACAACTGTTTTAAAATGGAGTACAATTTATAGAAATGGGTTTAAAATGGGTACACAAGTGGTAAAATGTTGGGAACCACTGTTCTAGATTAAGTCTTGACTAATTTTACTTTTGGTGTGATAAGATATGGCAGTGTAAAACACACCCTGACCCCCTGATTCTAGGCCAATGTTAGAGACGTCCCCAAAGCAGAAGTAGATAGAATATAATCAATAACCTCTTTCTTGTATTCAACACTTGCTCCTTTAACAATGATTAAACATCAAGTATGATAAGGGTGGTGATACAACAGTCAACCAAGACAGATACGGGACCTGCTTGGTTGGTGCTGGTCGTGAGGCGAGCTGCCTTCAACCTGCTGGGCAAGCGAGGAGCTAAGACAGCTATAAGCAGAAAGGCAATGAATCCTCTACAAACTTGTTTTACTTGCATACCTCCCTACCAGTTTTGGAAAAATCATGATACTTGATGGATTTTTTAAAAATCTGAAATCATCATCATTACATTTAAATAGTTTCAAAAGCTACATTTTATCATGTGTTATAAATGTTGACATTTAACATTAAAATGTTATCACTTGGCCTTTTGGCTAAGATCAAATGTAAAATTAAAATGTTGGGGTGTTCCCTGGTGGAGTAGTGGCTAGGCTTGGGCGCTTTCACTGCTGCGGCCTGGGTACGATCCTTGCTCAGGGAACCAACCAAAAAAAAAAAAAGTTTAGGGGAGTTCCCTGATGGTGTAGTGGCTTAAGGCTTCGGCGCTGGCACTGTCAGCGCTGCGGCCTGGGTTCGATTCCCAGTCAGGGAGCTACCCACATACCAAAAAGCAAAAAAAAAAAAAAAAAAAAAAAGTTTAATTCTTTTAATGTATCTAGTGAATTTTTACTACAATGCAGACTTGATAGCCACAATTTTTGGTATTTGAAAATATCTTAACATACTTTTTAACAAATATCACTCCTTTTGTTCCTGAAGCTCCATTCTACTTCTCCCATAGAATTTTATCTTAATATGAATTATTTTGCTTAATAATATAGAGTATATATATTAATATATATATATATATGTGTGTTTTTTCTTTTTGAACTTGAGTTTGCTTTTTTCAATTATAGTTGACATTCATTGTTATTTTATATTAGTTTCAGGTGTACAGCATAGTGATTAGATATTACTATATGTTCTTTCTGTTCCATAAGGCTCTAAATATTTAACGACCAAATGGTGTGTGGCTTTGAGGCAAGGGCTGGAGGACAGTTGTCATTTTTCATATGTATGTCCTCTTTCCATGCAGCTGGCTGGTGGGCACCATCTTTCCTGTGTTGTGTCCTCCCCACATGGCCAAATCCAAACCTGATTGGTCTGGTGAGTTCCGCTTGTTCCACTGTGCTCACTCACTGGGTACCCACCCCCCACCCAACTCCACCAACGCCAGAGGTACTTTCTGTGGTAAGCAGCCAGCCCTGCCTTCATTGTACTCTTTCTTGGAAAACTAAGTCCAAAGTCTCCATGTAGGCAGCAACCAGCATTGGTGTGCTCTAAGACTTTTGCTGAGTAGCTCCAGATACAGCACTGACACCAAACCAGGATCTACAGGAGCACCCAGCACAGGTGACAAGGGAGACAGTGCCAGGACCCCGCAGGGCAGCCACTACATAAGGCTATCCAGCAATACTTGGAGACATAGCAAATCTACCTAATACATAGAAATAAATACAGATAAGTATCCAAAATGAGGAAATAAAGTAATACCTCTCAAATAAAAACACAGCAGAAAAATTCCAGAAGAAGAACTAAAAAAGTTGCAGGCAAGCAACCTGTCAGACACAGAGCTCAAAACAATGATTTTAAACATGCTCAAGGGACTTAGTGAAAACTTCAGCAAAGAGATAGCAAGTATAAAGAAGAACATAGAAACCATAAAAAAGAACCAGTCAGAAGTGAATACAATAAATGAAATTCAGAATTCAATACAAGGAATCACCAACAGATTAGATGGAGCAGAGGATCAAATCAGCAAGTGGAAGATAAGGTAGCAAAAAACATCCAGTCAGAATAGCAAAAAGAAAGAAAATACAAACAAATTCGGATAGTTTAAGGGGTCTCTGGGAAAACATCAAGTGTAACAACATTCGCATCATAGGAGTACCAGAAGGAGAAGAGAGAAAGCAAGGAATTGAGAACCTATTTGAAAAAATAATGACTGAAAAATTTCCCTAATCTGGCAAAGGAAACAGACATACAAGCCTGGAAGCATAGAGAGTCCCAAACAAGATAAACCCAAATAGGCCCACAACAAGACTCATTATAATTAGGCAAAGGTTAAAGAGAGAATCCTAAAAGCAGCAAGAAAAAAGCAACAAGCTACTTATAAGGGAGCTCCCATAAGACTAGCAGCTGATGTCTCAACAGAAACAGAAGGGAGTGGCAGTAAATATTCAATGTGATGAAAAGCAAGGACCTACAACCAAGGTTCAAAACCGAAGGACAAATAAAATGCTTTCCAGACAAGAAAAAGTTGAAAGAGTTCATCACCACCTAGCCAGTATTACAAGGAATGTTGGACTGCTTTAAGAAGGGGGGTGGGGAAGCAAAATTATGAACAATAAAATGGCAATAGGTACACATCAACAATTACATTTGATTTAAGTGGATTAAAACCTCTAATCAAAAGACAGAGGCAGTTGCACTGAGTGGAGTGTCAGAAACAGAGGAAGACAGATGCCAAGTTGACTTTGCTTATAGGTGAAATCCAAAGAAGAAAATAAACAAGCAGAACAGAAACAGATGAATAGATACAGAAAACATCTGGTTTGTTGCCAGATGGGAGGAGGGTTGGGGGAGGGGGTGAAATGAGGGGAAGAGATTGGGAAGTTCAGTTTGGTGGTTACGAAGTAATAGTTACGGGGATATAGTCAGTAATGTTGTAGTAACTATCGGTGATGTCACATGGGTACTAGATTTGTTGGGGTGATGGGAGGAGGGTGGGAGGGGTTGGTGAAAAGAGGGAAGAAATAAAGTAAAAATTAATAGTCATAAAATAGTCATAGGGGGAGTTCCCTGGTGGTGTAGTGGCTAAGGCTTCAGTGCTGTCAACGCTGCGGTCTGGGTTCAATTCTCAGCCAGGAAACTACCCACATAAAAAAAAAAATAGTCCTAGGGATTTAAAGTGTAGCATAGGGCATACAGTCAATAACGTAATAACTATATATGGTCAGATGGGAACCAGATGTATCGGAATGAGAATTTTGTAAGTTATATAAATGTCTCATCACTGTGCTGTACACCTGAAACCAATATAATATTGTATGTCAAAAATAAACAAAAGGATGATACTGAAAAAATGTATGGGATAAAGTTATAAAGTTAAATACATTTTACTTGAACATTTGAAATACATTTTTTTCAATGAAATGAATAGGTACAGTGTTTATGGTGACTTGGCTAAAGAAATTAATTGTATAAATGTTTGTTTGGTGGGCAGACATTTTTATACTGTGCAGTAATACCTCATGTTAAAAATTGTGAAGTGTCTGAGATTTTTATTAGTTAGCCTGCCACAGTTACACGGATGCTGTCAGAAAACATGAGACAGTTATTACAGCAATAGCAGTGGCCAATATTACCGCTTTTGCATTGATTTCCTGAAGGCCAATGTGAATGGACCCAGATGGATATCTGCTCATACAACACACTGTATTTCAGGAGAGGAATTCTGATCTTGGGAAACCCAAATGTTTTATAATGGTGAGTAAGCATGCCTTCCATTCCGTCATGGGACATGTTATTATTCTGGACAGTAAGTTTCCTAGAGATGCCATAACAAATTACCACAAATTGGGTGGCTTAAAACAACAGAAATTTATTGCCTGTCAGTTATGGAGGCTAGAAGTATGAAATCCAGGTGTTGGCAGGGCCATTTTCCTTCTGAAACCTGGAGGGGACTCTTTCCTTCCCTTCCTACTTTCTGGTGGTTTCTGGCTATTTTTGGTATTGATTGGCTTATGGCTGCATAACTCCAATCTCTGCCTTTGTTATCATGTGACGTTCTCTCTGTGTGTCTGTCTTCACATGGCTGTCTTCTTACAAGGACACCAGTCATATTAACTAACTACATGTGCAACAACCCTATTTCCAAATAAAGTCACACCTTGAGGTACTGGGGAATTAGGACTTCAATATCTTTTGGGGGGAGGAGGGGACAGAATTCAACCCTTAACAGCAAACATGTCTGCTCTTCACTCCAGATAGGGGGAGACACTGTGTTCCAAGGAGGCTCACAATGATACAAACATCCGTGAAAAACAGTCTGGAACTAAGAGCATTTAGTGTCTTGTGCTCAAGACCTACAGACATATGAGGAATCCATGGGAAACTGCCTCCTAATATACCATGTAAACTTAGGGATGAGAAGTGAGTTTGTATTTTTCCTTTAAAAAATTTTTAATATCATTCAACATGGCTCCAACACAAAACATAAGCATATTATGAACCAACTCTCTACACCCCCTCTCAAAAATAAAACTCATTTCAAAGAACAAGGTAATTTCAATATTAGAAGTTACTTGAATGATGACCACATAAAGTTTAAATTCTAAATGAGCCCAATTATTGCTTAAGTTCACCTATCAACATCATCATCATCGCCATTATGCAGGTCCCCCTTTACTGCAGAACTACCGTGGTTCAGTTTCACTGTGTCGGCCATGAGTTCTCTCATCATACCTACTTTGTCACATAGGCCGTTCAACTTGAGATGAGCAAAGAGTCTGGCCAGAGGTACATAAAACTTATTTTCTAAACGGAAAGGTTTGGGAGACTTTTCTATGTTATTTTTTTTTCAAGTTCTGTGAAGACTGGTCCAAATGAAATGAGCCCAGAGTCTTAATCTATCAGATTTGTCATCTTGTAGTATTTTCAGATTTCTGCCATACTTACGTCTTAAGCATTGGACTTGATGGGACACCTCATTTGTCAGTGCAAATTGATGGACTTATTTGCTGTAAACTCGGGTATGAGATTGTATAAACAATTTTCTAAGCCTATTCATCACTCTGCCCTGCAATGCTTGATTCAGTTGCCTTTACTCCAAGTTTCTGGAAGACCCCTATCGGGGAGCAGTATCCAACATTCCCAGCTCTGCTGGGGGTTCCTCCGTGCAGTAAACTCCACAGAATAATTGACAGAATTTGCCACACCTACAGCCCAGGTCTGAAACTGCCTTCTGTACCACTCAAATTTGTGATCTGAATCTCTTAAGATTACTGATGGAAAATGGGGGTTGAATTTGGAGTTTGGGCTAACAATCATGGCTAGGGACAAGCACCCAAATACGACTCTCAGAAACATGTCCAGATCTCTTGGATCCAAATGTTCTACTAATTTAATACATGTTATTAAGTCAAATCCAAGCAAATGGGAGTCTTCTCTCCACATCAGAGCCATGATACAAGATGACAGACAAGTTCATATTACAGGGACTTAGATGCTCCTTGCAGAATGGAGATAATCAATACCTTTGTGATCCTATCTTATCTTTATTGGTATCAACTCCAACAAGCAGTTCAATGCAACGGTGGCATTTAAGTGTCTGTATGAGCAAAGCATTACCACAGCCTAAGTCTGCAGCCTTCTCGGGTTTATGTTGCTCCACTAGGTCTGTAAGGAAGTTGTAATGCTGTCTGTATAATGGAGGGCTAAATTGAATGACCATCTTGATGGGACCTTGACAACTACCATCAATCACGCTATTGCACTTTTCATTGTTCTGTTCTATTTTGTTCCTAAGTTTCGTTGCAATGAAAATGCAGATGTATCCTTCAAACGCTAGGAATCAGCAATGACTCAGCTTGAAGGAGTATGTCCTAACCGCAAAGCCAGGCACTGTCAAAGACTGAGTTTGTTTTTATGTGGCCGAAGAGCAGATATTAAAGGAGACGCTAGAAAGAAGTAGCTTAGCCTGCTATAGTCACCTCCGCAGAGATTCATTTTGAGAAAGAGTTCATATGGAAGTTGAGGATCTGAAATTGATTTCATTAAAATGGTCCTTACTCTTGTACCTCTGGGAAATAGTCACATGCCCCAGATACTTAGAACCCCAATCTGAAGATCACTATTATAAGAGACTTTCAAATGGCGACATGCAGTACATCTTTGAGGTATTCTTGGTATTGTAATGCCTCCTTCCATTCTTCTGAACTTGCAGAGAAGTCTTTGCTGAAGGTTGCAGTTAGGCTGAGCAAAGAAGCGCCTCTGCCTTTGCGGGTAAAGCAGAACAGGAGTGGGCAGCGGTAATCTGAGGAAGGTGGAGTCCAAGAATCGCAGGGAGCGGTTTGCAGCAGAGCGGTGGGTGGCCTGTGCATAGCGAGCATGGCTTGGTGAGGAGACAGACCTGTGGCTGACACAGCAGACAACTGGGGTGTCTTCCTGATTTCCAGAAATAGTGAGGAATTTGTCAAGACCCTGGAATTCCTGCAGTTCAGCAGGATGGGGGGAGTTGATGTTTTCTTAAAATGGGTATTAATAAATACATGTGACCTCATTTTACACTCCCCTTAGCAAAGTCTGGCTGTGTCAGCTAAACTTTTTGACCAAACTGTATGTGGCTAACCTGATGTGGAATCATACAATTTCACAGTAAATCATTAATGCAGACACAATGACTTATTTGCATAACGTTTTCAACTATGCTTTTCAATAACCAAGCCAGTTTCTGAGACATGTACTTCTAACCATCTGGTATAACAAGCACAGTTGTCCTTGGAAAGCTTGAGAAGGTGATTCTTTGTGTATTTTTTAAATGTTACTTTTAGTTTTAAAACCAGCACACATCTCCAGCAGCAATAATGTCTCATTTCATCAAGGTTGAGCCTCTACAGTCTTACTTTTTAACCCTTCTGCTGAGACCTTTGGATATATCCAAATGAATATTTCCATCGGTTGACTGTGGCTTTTGAGTTTACATGGGCTCAAAAATCGTTTCCCTCTACTGCAGAGTTCGAGTCTATTCCCAAGCAGAAGTCCCTGAGTGCTGCCATCAACGCGCAAGAATAGGAAACACACGTTTACATTGGTCACCTGTCCACCCTCGCAGCGTGCCTTTCGTGCTCTGGTGCCGTGGAGCTCGTGTAGTTCTTTTGCATTTCTTATGAGAGACTGGACTTTCTTTATCATTACCTTAGTGTTCTCTACTGCTTATTAGGTAAGTTTTTATTTTATGTGTATTTCACAGCATACTGAAGTAATACATCCCATCATCAAAAGATATATGTACTGTTCAATGGCAGTAGCAACAAAGTATCTCATATATGAAATATGTTTTTCCTCCAAGTTCAGAAATGAGTGGAGTGAAGAGAAAAAGAAAAATTGATGATGAAGAGTCAGAAGGGGCCTTGTAAGAAGATAGAGAGAGTGACTATGAAGATGATGATGATATGGAGGAGGAAGCAGAGGAGGACACTGAGGATGTAATATCAGCTGAGCCATCTCCATCTACAAGCAGAGCGTCACATTGCTTGGCATCTGGGAGTATGATTAGAAACGTGAAAGACAATTCTTTTTTTTTTTTTTTTTTTTTTTTTTTTTTTTTTTTGCTTTTTGGTATGTGGGTAGTTCGCTGGCTGGGAATCGAACCCAGGCCGCAGCGCTGACAGCACCAGCGCCGAAGCCTTAAGCCACTACACCACCAGGGAACTCCCTAAAAGACAATTCTTTACCTGAATTCGACTCTATTCTAGATGTTATCGGAAAATACAGTGTCCTTAGTTTCCACAATTTAGAACCATGTGAATGTTTTACTACCTTTTTTCCTTCATCTATTTTTTAGTTTGTTGTCAATGAAACAAAGAAATATGCTGAACGCATTCTATCTTGGATTAAAAAACTCTTGCCCAGGTCTAGGTATAACAAGTGGCAAGATGTTAATGACCAAATTATTAAGGCGTTTGTAGCTGTTGAAATTGGGATGGGATTGGTACACAAGCCAACACTAGAGTCTTATTTTCAGGGTACCTATTGGTTGACTCAAATTCCCGGTTTTAACACGGTTTTTAGAGGGACAGATGATACTGAGGAAAAGAAGTTTCTTATCTGTGTCCTCAGGGGAGTAACTTCCATTGAAATGGGGCCAACGGCCACTAAAGAGATAACCAAGCTTTAAAAATATTGTATAGATTTTTCAAACTTTAACTGTGAGAATTGTAACAATATTGAAAAAATTGTCAACCACTTAGCTGCCAATAATAAAAGTCTTCTTGCAGAAAAAACCAAGAACCATTTAATTTCACTCATTTGTGGAACACAAAGCTGAAAGCAACAAAGAAACAAAAACTCATGGACACGATCAATACTTTAGTGGTTACCTGAGGGTAAGTGGGGAGGGGTGGAGAGAAGGGAGGGGGTCTCAAATACATGGTGATGGAAAGAGAGCTGATTCTGGGGGATGAACACATAACACAGCACGTAGACGGGGCGCTGTAGAATTGTACTCCTGGGACCTATGTAATTTTTACTAACCAATGTCACTCCATAAATTTAACAATAATAAATAAATAAAATAAATAAAAGTCTTCTTAGGAAAAGTATTAAATATCCAGAAGAAATGCTTTGAGAAGATGCTTTGAGTAGAATTGATCTTGTTACCTGCAGGGTTTTCCTTTTGGCTTCCTTGGAGAAATAATTGGGATGGGGTGTGGCAGGAGAAAGGGGAGTTGCAGGATGCAATAGAGAAGCCAAGAGGCTTTTTCCTGCCTAATGGAATTAAATAGATACTTAGAGATCATGGTAAAGTAGGAGAAAATTGCTTAAGGGAGGGCTCTTTCAGGATATTAGTTGCATGGTTACAGTGTACATCTCTCTCTCCCCTATGAAACCTTTAGTAAGTTCTTGAGTACATTTTTTGAGGAGTTAGGGAGGGAAGGACTTCAAAGGAGGGGAAAAGGACAATTGATATCTAAGTTACATGTTAGTGTGACCAATACTGCCTTTCTCTTTCTGTGTCTTAAGTTATAGGAAGAATGGGACAGCACCATGTGCTTTCATTATCGACCAAGATCTCTAACTGTGTATCTATCTGATCAGGGTTTGCTAACTCATCAGACGGTGATGGGACTTACATTTATCATCCATTTATGTTGATTACTTAGGAAGGTGATAATGAAAAGGAAAGCTCAATGTAATAATCAGTCATTTATTACTTTCTAGCTTTATGGAGGTATATTAATATTTGACAAATATTTTTATTAGTTTACTGTGAAAACTACTTTCTATACACGACCTCACAAAGGTAATTAGTTTTAATTTTTTAAAAAAACTATATTTAAGGCTTTTATTTCCTTCTTCCATTCTGTGGGCACAATTTTTAAATTTCCTAATATTTCTGCCTTTTCTGTTTGTCTTAATTATCTAGAGTGAAATATTTTGTGAGCATCAGAAATGCACTATATTAGAGAATGCTATAGTTTCCTAATGACGTTGTTGACATCTTGGTATTGTTTTATTTTGTTATTGGAGCTGGTAGGTTTCTGTTAAATTTGGGGGAGGTCCAAAATCTAGAGGGGCGGGCTCTATCACAAGCAGCACAATCAGTATGATTGGGAATGAGAGTGACTTGAAGCGAGCCAGTAGAGGGCAGTGCTAAAGCAGAAAGTAGTGCCTGAGCTGTGGCTTCCTGTCCGTCCGTCCTGGCAGACTTCTTTGGACAGTGGAAACGGAGCAATGCGAGAGTTACGAAAATGACCATTTTTAGTGATAAATCTGGGGCTTTAATGACTACTCTTGTAGAGACAGGTATTCAGTCAAAAGTTGGTTCAAGTGATGAGTCAGAAACTACTGTCATCTGCATTGAATTTTGACCAAGAAATTCCAAACTCTTTCCTCATCTGGTGAGTGCGTGGTGAGCTTCTACTGACTCAGAGTCATTCATAAAGGACTGTAATCTCATTGCTGCCCTGTTACTGAGATTTTTTTTTTTATTTGTTCTGAGACTCACATCCCCTCCCAAAGTTATCAGACAAAGACGGGTTACCTTGCTTGGAGTGTGTAGAAGAGTGAATTGGGAACACTTCTTAACACTTTTGGAGGAAAAAAGAGAGTCATGTAACCTTTGTGTTTGTATTGAGGTACTCACTTTTTCCCAGAGAAAAGTCTATGATCACAAACAAAATTTGCTTTTATAATTTTAAGGATTCATGGAAACCCCTGTGAGTCCATGCACCACCAGGATAAAAATTTCTGTTGGGGAAAAGCTCTTGCTGAAGTTCTATTAAGGAGATGCAGCAACTCTTACCATAAATCAATACTGACCGTTTTCACCTAGATATCCTGTGGGCCAGGACTAGTAGCAGTAGTGACCTGTCAGGAAGCAGGCCACACAGCAAGATGTGAGTGGAGGGCAAGCAAGCGAAGCTTCATCTGTATTTATAGCCGACCCTCTTCGCTCACATTACTGCCTGAGCTCTGCCTCCTGTCAGATCAGCAGCGGCATTAGATTCTCGTAGGAATGCAAACCCTACCATGAACTGTTCATGTGAGGGATCTAGGCTGTGCACTCCTTATGAGAATCTAATGCCTGATGGTCTGAGGTGGAGCTGAGGCGGTGATGCTAGCACTGGGGAGCGGCTGCAAATACAGATTAACATTGGCTGAGATGTTGGACTGCACAGAGACCATAATCAGTTGTTTGCAGACTCCTATCAAAACCCTATCAGTGAGTGGTAATTAACAATTGAATTACATGTGGTGGCAGACTTTATAGTGGCAAACGAGTTGGGTCATTATTTAATTATCTATCACAATGTAATAATAATAATAGAAAATCAAGTATACAATAAATGTAATGTGCTTGAATCATCCTGAAACTATCTGCCACACCCTTCTGTGGAAAAACTGTCTTCATTAAACTGGTCCCTAGTGCCAGAGAAGACTGGGGACCACTGCTGCAGGCAACTCAGCATTTTCCTTGCTCTACTTGGCTGCCCTGATGTTTTCTTCCTCTGACTCCCGTTCCAGAGACGCTGACTTAAAACTTGGATTCCTTTTTGATTCTTGTCTGTCATACTCAGTGTTCAATCTTTGGAGCACTCTTGTATTCAACTCCTTTCATTTTCCTTGTCACTTTGTTTATTCGTCAAACCCAGATTCAAAATTTAGCCTCTCTCCCCTTGTGTTTCTTTGTATTCCATTCCATCCTTCTTACCTTCATCAGGCAATGATTTAAAAATCCAATTTGATTGGGTTTCTCCTGCTCTGATCCTTGCCTCCTTTTTTAAAAAATTCAGATTAAGTAGCTTTACAGAGTCTGCTGAAAAATGTTCCATTCTGATAATCCACTTCAATCTTTTTTTCTCTTCCATTGTTTCCTCATATTTCAGTCAAAATGCAAGACTTGCCCCTGTATTTCCTCATCTGTTAGCTTATGCTCGGAGTGTTTGTTGTCTAGAATCTTCTACATTCAGGGTTCTTAACAGTTTTTGTGTAATGGGATCTCTTTGACAGTCAGTGAAGCTGATCAACACTTTCTCAGAATGCTTTCAAGGCATAAAATTATGTATACAGAATTATAAAAGAAACCAATTATATTGAAACACTTATAAAAATCTTTAAAAATCTGTGATAATTGGTATTCTTTATTAATCTAATATTGGTCCTAATAATTATCATAGTAGTTTATTATCTACATCTACAATGAAAGAAAATGCTAAATTTCAGTTAGGGTTAATAAAAATAAAGATGCATTTTTTCCATCCAAATTATTGACCCCAGTTTGAAAGTCTTAAATTAAGATAATTAATAGTGTTTGAGATATTGTTGGTTCCTAACCTTTGCATCTTATTTATTTAGCAGAGACTATACCTTTGTGAAGAAGATGCATGCTCTGAGAACTCAGTTCAGGTCTTCTGTCTGTAGCTCGTGGTGCTTGTATGAATTGTGAAATACAGTAGTAGACTCTCCATTAACCAGAACTCAAGCAACCGGCACTCTCAAGCAACCGGCAAAAATTTGCCGGTTGCTTGAGTTCTGGTCAACGGAGAGTCTACTGAATTAGTTATTCTGTCACATTCAAGTGATGACTATAAAAGAAAAATAGTAATTATTGAAGTGATGGTGATAAGCATTTCTATATAGTGCTTTCCAAATGCAGTCCGTTAATATTAGTCATTCTGCCTGTGTTCTTCCTTGTCTTCGGTCAGAAGGTTTCTCTTGGACAGTAAACTCTGTTCTAGCTGTGTGGAAGGGCTCATTTTAGTAGTTACTAAATTTTTTCCTGCTGTGAGGCATACTCCTAAACTTTTTACTCATTCTTTGTGGATTACATCTGTTCTTTCTGTGCTAGCTATACATCAGTTTCTATTCTCATGTATGCATTTCAAATGAATTTATCTTCCTGTTGTGGCTACACAGGAACCTACTATTACTGAATTCTTTTCTGGGAGAGAAAAACTAAAATTTTCTGAAGGCTTAGAACAGATCTAAGAATAAAGCCCTAATTTCATAGTGGCATCTTGCCAGGTAATTCAGCAGATACTTTGAACCCCTACTTTCCTAAGATGGCTAACTAACCATGGTAGCTAACGTTTTCTATTCTTGGATATACACATTTGCCATTTTCTCAACTTTATGTAAGATGTGAATGTAAGCTCCACAAGGGCAGGGTTTGTTGTCTGTTCACTTAGGTACCTCAAGCATCTGGACGTGTCTGCCAGGTAGCAGGTGCTGTGAGTTACTTGTTGAATTACTAAAGGAGTCTTGAGGAAACTGTATTTTCATTAAC